>VUQI01061278.1:76635-95340 GCA_015106735.1 Paratilapia polleni
AGAAAAAAGAGGGAAAAAAAAAAAAAAAAAAAGACAGAAAGAAAGAAATGACATCCAAAAATCCTGTGGATGATAAACTAAAAAAAGCTCTGCAGGTAATATGTCACGATAGCAGCTCCCTCTATGCAAAAGCGGGGGGAAAGAGAAGAAAAATCCCTCTCTCCTTTTCCGTCTTTAAAGGAGCAAGCACAAGAACGGGACTGAGAGCTGCTGCCTTTGTCTGCTCTGCAACACTGAATATCTGCTGTGAAAGTGCAAAGGAGAAGATGAGCGCAGTACGAAAGGAAGAGAGAGGGAGGGCGTGATGCAAAATCTTGGGGAAAAAAAAAAAAAAAAGGGAATTCCATTCCAGCCTTTTATCTCCCAGGCCTGCAGGCAAACTCAACACAGTCCACACCAAGCCAGCCAGAGTTTAGCTGAAATAATTCAGTCGATTTGAACCCAGAACAGCCCAGTTCTGTCTGGCTAAAGCCAACAGGGAAACCTGTGTTGGTTCACTTGTAAAAAGCCCCAGCCCAGTATGACTCAATCCAGAAAGGAGTTCTGTTCCATCCAGTCAAAGCAATTTATCCTTTCTTCCTTTTCCTACATAGAGTTACTGACTGCTGACTGCAGCCAGTTTATAAGCTACTGATCCTTTAGAGCTGAGTAGAGCGTGAGTATGTGTGACTGTCTGAGAGAGAGAGAGAGAGAGAGAGAGAGAGAGAGAGAGACAGAGAGATGGGGGGAGTGTGAACACAATAGAGAAGAGAAAACAGAGAGGTATGGAGAGAGAGAGAGATGGAGAGAGACAGGGAGAGCGGGCTTGAGTAATGCTGTGCAAAAATGTTGTTTGCATGCATGCGCCTGAGTCGAGACACACACATCTCTGCAAGGTTGCATTTCCCGATGCAGCAGACCGCACTTAAGTCACACTTTTGTTACTGACTAACCCTCAATCCAGACTCAGCTTCAGAGGACAACCCCACTAAAAGCAAACAATGCCATGTGTACAGCTGTGTGTGCGCATGTGCTCAAATATGCATTTCCATTTTACTAACATTTGCACACATGCCAGAAAAAAATCAGGAGAGCATTGCAACCAAATAATCATCATCACCTAGACTCCATCTTCTACCACTAGCTTTCTTTTTTCTTTCTTTTTTTTTTTTAAAACGAGGGTAGACATAGTTTTAATTACGTCAGTATTGTCTGCTGAATCTAACATGCAACCACCTAGCCTTTACCCTCCTCAGCCTAGCGATCAGCAACTTATCTTGAATTTATGATGCCTGCCTCTAACCAGCTTTTAGCCATTCTGCTTTAAAAACATATCAACTATTTAGGCTGTACTATGCTTATATAACCAGCTTCTACAAGTGCTCCACAGTACATACATATAGTTTTAACTAGCCTAGCAGCAAATCTAAAGCAACACATGTGCCATGATTTTAGTATTTCTTGTTAAGATTCTTGAATCACCCCAATACAAATGGAAAAAAAACACAATTAAAGGGATTATTAGTTTGGTTTTACTTGTTATATATAGTATATATATATATATATAAGCCTATACTTTCATGTGGTGACCGGAGGCCATAGAAAGTGAATGATATTTAGTGACTTCAAGCAACTATGGGCAAAAACAAAAAGTGCTGGAGAAGCAAAGTGAGCGGGACCCATGATAAACTTTCAGGCAAGTGACTGAAGACATTACCAATGAGAGTGAAGAATACCGTTGATTGACATATGACATGGTAGTAAATACATTAGAGCATCACCTAGTCAACCGGACCCTGGAATGTCTGCAAGCGACCAGCTTCAAAGCCGAGCATCGCATACTTTTGCCTCTGTATACGACCACAGTGGATTTTAAATCAGACAGTCAAGGTGTGATTGAAGTGCAGACTTTTAGCGTTAATTCAATTGGTTTAACAAAATTACTGCATTAACTGTTTAGGAATTACAGCCATTTTTATACATAGCCCCCCATTTTCAGAGGTTTAAAAGTAATTAGACAATTGACTAAAAAGCAATATATTAGCCAGGTTAGACCTGTTCCCTTGTTATTCCATTAGAAATGAAACAGATAAAAGATTTGGAGTTGTTCAACTGGCATTTGGTAGCTTTTCACTACAAGTCTCAATATGAAAGCCAAAGAAATGTTGATGCAAGTGAAGGAGGCCATCATTGGGCTGAAAAACCAATATAAACCTATCTGATCGCTAGCAAAAACTTTAGGAGTGGCCAAATCAACAATCTGGTACATTCCTAAAATGAATGAATGCACTGGCCAGATCAGCAACAGCAAAGGCCTGGAAGACAACGGAAGACAAAGTGGATGATCACACAATTCTTTCAATGGTTAAGAAAAACCCCTTCACATCTAGCCAAGTCAAGAACACTCTTGAGGAGGTAGGTGGTCCTTAAGGTAGGTCATTGTCAAAGTCTACAATCAAGAGATGGATTCATAAATGGAAATAGAGTGTTTATAACAAGGTGCAAACCACTGGTTACACTCAGGAAAAGGAAGGCCAGATTAGACTTTGCCAGAAACCATCTAAAAGACCCTGCACAGTTCTTGAAAAAAATCTTTGGACAGATGAAAGAAAGATTAATTATACCAGAATGACGGGAAGAGAAAAGTATGGAGAAGAAGAGGAACAGCTCATGATCCAAAGCATACCACAACATCTGTCAAACACAGTGAAGGTAATGTTGAGGCACGGGCATGTATGGCTGCCACCAGAACCCCGTCACGGCTGTTTATTGATGATATGACTGCTGATAGAAGTGAAAAGATAAATTCTGAAGTGCACATGGCTATACTCTCTGCTCTGATTCAGCCAAATGCTGCAAAACTGAGTACTGCGTACTGCAAAAGTAATCAAAGAGCTTCTCAAGTCAAGGAAATGGGATATTCTTCAATGGCCAAGTCAGTCACCCGATGCCACAGAGCATGCTTTTCAGTTACTTAAGACAAAACTGAAGTTAGAAAGACCCACAAAGAGGCACCAACTGAAGGTGGCTGCAGTTAAGGCCCAGCAGAACATCTCAAGGGAGGAAACACAGTTTTTGATGACATCCATAGGTTCTAGACATCAAGCAGTCACTGACTGCAAAGGATTTTTATCCAAGTATTAAAAACAATCCTCATATTTAAAATTATGTTTTCTTGTCCAATTTACTTTTGAGCCTCTGGCAACACAGGACTATTTATAAAACTGGCTGTATTTCCTACACAGTTAATGCAATATTTTAAAACCCCTTGAATGAAAGCTGAAAGTCTGCACTTCAATCACATCTTGATTGTTTGATTTTAAAATACACTGTGGTGGTGTACAGAGACAAAATTCTAAATACTGCGTCATTGTACAAATACTTACGGACTTAACTGTAAATATACAATGACCTCCCATCAAGGTGTTCCAGATATGCAGAAACTAACAGTAACAGTTTAAGACATAATCACAAGGTCTCTCTCTCTCTTGCTACAGATCCAATTCTTGTAGGGAAACAAGACTAATGTGCACATACTCTACATAACAGTGGTACTGTAGAGGTATGACCTAGCATTAGCATCATTGTTCATATGCTCACAATGACAAGATTAACATGTGGTTTAGTAGCGATAATGTTTTTGTTCACCTTTGTAGTTTAGCATGTAAAAATGCTAACATAAGTGCAAAGTTTAACTAAGGCTGATATGACCGTCAGCTTTGCAGGTACCTGGCTTCTCTTTAACCTTTTGGTGGCCAAAAGATCACAAAGGTCATTAGGATATGTCATGCAGAAACAAAGAATATGTGTTCCAGATGTGTGGAGTTTTTTCTTGAATGATTTAAAACTTAGGCTCTGAATACTAAATAGGAACACAGTTTTTTTGCTGACAAGTCAAGTGTTAATATATAAATACATTCAAAATGTTAAAGGCTGTAAACAAAGTATACTTCTCATAAAACATAACAAACACACAACTATTTTTGTTGCTAGTTGCATTGAGTTGTTAAGGTAGGCTGCCACTGTTTCTGTCTAGTTGATGCTAGTTTTCTCAGCTGCAATCTGGGACTTTAAGAGAAACATAACCATTTTTGTCACAAATAATTGTGTTATCCTGTTAAATTAACAATGTCTATTAATATTACAGATGGGCAAGACTGATAGCGCTTGCTGCCTAGCTCCAACATTAATGTTATCGTTTTATTATTAGCCATAGTCTGTAGCTGGTACCTTAGTGATAACTTAACAGACGACTAATGTGGCTATCGGATAAAGGTACTTTCAGCTGCTCCCTTATTTCCACAGAGGTTGCCACAGCGGTGTTGTTCAGTGCTGTAAACGTCAGCTACTTCAGCTGCTAGTGAGGGGAGGGGCTGTGTGCCTGCCTGTCTGCAGCAGTGCTGTGTGAAGTTGGGTCAACTGGAGGAGGCAAAGACGGCACTGTTGTTATCAATACTGTTGCAAATGGGTATCTAATCCGATAGCAATCGATTAGTATCCGAGTATTGATTTTTTTGACAATCCTACACACAACTATTACAACCCAGCAGTCACTAACAAACACTCTAGCTGCTTCAGCTTAGTAAAATCACATGTCCATTCGGCATATCTAAGAAATCCAAGTAGAGGTATTTGCATAAAAACAGTGGGTGTTCCTCAAGATCTAGGGGCAAGGTGAGGGCAATACAAGTGATACAAGTAAATAAGTACTGAGATTGTTTTAAAAAACAGAACATAGTCAAATCCCAGCAAGCAGAAACCATATGAAATGCCCTCTAACAACATTAGAAAATCCTAACCACCACATAAAGAGCACACTACCACAAGCTAGCTAACAGCTCAAGGTTTGTCCTGTACAAAGAAATTTTTAGCACCTCCCAAAGAAGCTTTAGCTAATATCAGCAATTTTTCAGACAAGCAGAATGTAAACTTAAATACAACACTTTTGACTTGGAACATTATAATTAGAATGACAGCCTAAGTGTGCTTCTTGCAAACTAAGTTTGTCAATTAATAGGCCAGCTAAGCTGCACTGCTTTGACTGGAACGTAATGCTCTGCAGTTAAGCTAACGCCCCAGCACTTCTCATCCCATACTTCCTTACTAGCAGGCTGACCAGTCCTGGTCATCATTCACCTCTCCAGGGAATCTCTCATCCCACAGTTGGACTAATTCACACTGCTGTTATGGACACCATTTGATGACGTGATGTGACAGCAGTCCTTATCCTTCTCAAGATCCTTTGTGAGCTGGAGGACCAATCTAACCAGAACCTGCAGCAATGGTTATGTGCCACCACAACAAGCTTACCTAGGCTGCAGTGCAGAAAAAAGAACTACCAGCTGGGTAATTCCATATATAAAAACAGTCATCAGAAAAATCTGAGAAAAGTTCCCACCTGACCCCCACAGAATCAGCTGACTTTTTTGTAGAATAACTTTAGCATATATTATGAAGCCATGTAAAGCATCAACTTCATACTATGACTATTTTCTGAGTTACAGTCCCTCGAATTATATAGTGGTGGTTGATATTTTTTTCTATTTAAGTTGCATTATTTGACTATCTCGAGCATTTTTTAACCCTCGTAACTTCACAAGAGCTAACCACAAGAAATTTTCAGGGCTGAAAAAGACATCTTAGCTCTGCTGAAAACTACAACCTAATCAGTTTTAAATCCACCCCAAGTGTCACATTCTAAAGCCAAAATCTTGTTTTTGTTCAGAACAGTTTTTCTATAACAAGCTTTGAGCATCAATATTATGGAATACATCAGTGTATCAGTACCAACACTGCAACAATTTGATGTGTATGATATGCAGCAACAGAAACAAGCATTGGTACCCTGGATGTTTTGCCTGTTTTTTTATTCCTACTTGCCCTGGACAGGGGACTTCCTGAAAAGGGAAGATGATTATTGCTCTGTTATTTAGTATCACATTGTCACTGTATTTACTGTTATTTATTGTCACAAGGTATTTATAATATTATTTAATAATAGGCTTGGGAGAACCTCCATTCACCCACATGCGCTTGCACATACGGGTGCATGCACTCCGTCTCTACCACCACAAATAGAATCAAATCCTGTGGGAAAGCACTTTACTTTTTTTGTCTGTGGGGATAAAAAGTTTGGTTGCTTAGCTGATATTTACTGCGTGACTACAAACTGTCACCCAGTGGAAGATATTTCAAATCAGGAAATGCAAAACTAATCATCTCAAGCTGTTTGGATTCTGTTCTTTTCCCACTAGCGACACAGGACTATTGAAAGAAGAGCCTGTATGACTTTTATGCATCAACAGTAAAGCCATTCATTTAGACTATATGGCTAAAGTGTAATACTGACTGACTGTGAGTACAATACCACACCTACTAAATGTTTTCATTATTTGGGGTATCTAATTTTTGGAAATTACCTCTGTAGCACATCTAGTTTTCAGTCTTGTTAATGATTAAGTCTTTTCATTATCACTTACATGCCACAGATTTTTTATCAAGTAGAAACATTTCCTAATGTACATCTCTGTACTAATGGGCAGAAAAAAAACAGGAACATGCACAGATTTCTGTCATATAGAGAAATAGAGATTCATTGTCTTTACTGTAAGATCTACTCTGAAGCAGAAAAGCCCTGAATATCACTATAAGAGCCCAACTGATATAGGATTTTTAAGACTGATACCGCTACCGATATTTGGTGATTTAAAAATTCAATACATTGGCCGATATTTTTTTTTCTTTCAGGCACATGAAACAAACTGATTTCCTTGACGTTAGCTATGTGTTGCTATTTATGAGTCCTTGTTAAATACTGTGACAATGTAGTTGAAAAATAAACTTTTTTTTATTTTCACAACAAGTCATGGATTACTTGTTCACACTCTACCTGAATCTGCTTGGATCGGCTGGTTGTTGTGTTTGTGGCGTTCTAAACGTCTGTTGCCAACAGGGAAGTGGCATAGTGCTCTCACGTGGATAAACTATGCAACATAAAAAGTCATACGCGTACCATGGTTGAAGGGCGTTTCTCCTGTCCTTTCTTTCCTTTTTTAAATTTTCATTTATCAGCCATTATATATGCCAATACCAATATATTGGCAAACAGCTAACTTCATCCGATAATATCAGCCCGCCCATATATCAGTCGGGCTCTAATCATTATAATATTCTAACAATATCTTGGCAATAATCACATATAATACTTGCAAGCACACAGCTATAATCCAGCAAAACGCATAACTAAATCCTGGTGATGCATACACTTTGGGTCCATCCATCTAACAACAGCTTTCCCTATGAACAAGAACAACAGCAACACACTAGCTACTGCATAATTACAGTAAAATCCAAAAGATCAAAGAACACATTAAATATTTTTTCAACTTGTTACAATGTGGCACAAACTAGGGCAAAAAAGGTTAGATAAAGCACCCAAAATATCTTCTTCAGGACAAACTGAAGAGCATTTCTAGCATACACATTTTCACGTGATGGAGAGTTAAACAGTATTGTAAGTTTTACTGTGATGACCTAGTGTTAGCAGATAGAGAAAACATTTAAGTCAGTGTTCAGCCATCTGAAACATACAGTATATGTACAATGTTAAAGTTCCAGAGGAATAAACATACACAGAACAGGTTTTAAGAATGTGCACCACTCTTCACAAAGGAAATATGCTGGGCTACTGATACCATTTTTGCATAACAATACTTCTCACATTTATTTACACAGGGCATGTCAGTAACATATATGTGAGAAAATAGTCTGTAAATGAAAAAGAGACAATACTAAGTTCTCACTTGTGCTTGAGCAGTGAAGTTCTCACACACAATGAAAAAAAGAAAAATGAAAACCATTTCACACACTGCAAGGCTCCAGTTTTCATTTAATTTATTGCGAAAAATGTTTTGTTTTGAGCACCACTGCTCTTCAAGTTCTCGCCCACCACAGCAGGGAAGGTTTCCTCATTAGCAGTGGCTCAGGCCTGGCTGTGTGTTAAATATCATCATAAATGTCATCATCTATGTATACTTGGAATAATGGTTTATAGTATCTTTTTTTAAATTAATTTGAAAAACCCTTAGCTGTTAAAAATGTGACATTTTGGAGGCTGTAATGGTGCATTTAACATCATCACAGCGCAACCCCTATTCAAAGGCAAGCTGATGCAGGCAGTCAGACACTTTCAGCCATGATGACAGTGGAGAGCTGTTGGCCTTCGGTTGACAGCTCGCAATTCATCATCGCCTTACAACAGTCAAAAGGGATGAATGCCATTCTGTGAAAAAATATTTTATTTGTTTTTCTCTGATGAACTCACACACAGTAATTGCTGTCATTCTTCCACTCTTCCTGTTCACACTTTTGTTTTTCTTCCTGTGCTACCTGTCTTACGGTCTCCTCATCTTCTATGTTCTGTAAAACATTTTTTTTCATGATCACTTCCCTTTGCTGTGCATGACGTCTATGTGCATTTCCCCTTGGTTACCAGGGGCAACATGGCTGGAGAGGGACAAGTAGATTTTTCAAGAACCAAAGGCTGGAGGAACAAAAGCAAGAAAATGGAAGCCAATCTACAAAACAGAACTGAAGTACATCAGACACACAAACAGACTCAATCCCTGCAAACACTACAACACAACACTGTCATGCACTGAGATCACAAATGAAACCGCAGTGTTAAGCACAGGTGACCACCTCCATTAAAGTGACAGAAACACAATAAAAGAAATGTATGACAATGGCTAAGTAGACCAATGAATCACAGATTTCCCCTGTATTCTTTCATAAACATGGTGCACACACCATAAGTGTGAACATCTGAGAGTTAAATGTCATTAAATTAATCAAAAGATACTTTAATCAATGTAATGTAGTTTAGCAGTAATGTAATCTCATAAAACCCACACCCTACGGACTTAAAAATGAACACAGAGATAAACACTGCCCTAAGAATCTCAAAAAAAAATGATTGCAGGTTCATACATTTAACATTTTGTGATGCAATCTGAAGCTTTGTGCATTATATAATAGCCTTATATTAAACAAATGATTATCTAAGATAATAGAGTTCACCATACCTAGAAAAAAACAGAATATTACAGAGTGTAGTTTTGTTTGCATTCACATTCACACATATTTTAGCTCTGATTCATTTTTGTCTCAACACTTTAATTTCCCATTTCTCTTCTTTGTAAAACAAACTAACACATCAAATCTGTGTGTACATCGGAGCTCACTGACCACAAGCAAAAAAAAAAAAATTAAAAAAAACACTGGGCAATCTTGACAGATTGGATGTGTTTCTTTTGGCAGCACACAGCATGCTGTCACCTCCCAGACTGCAGTCTGGAGTCTGGCCTGGTACTGGCAAAAGGTTCCCTGCATGACACTTGATAATCAAATCAGTCCACTATATTTCTTAATATGTCTAAGGATGTCAAAAGTGACTGAGGGTTATTACGTTAACCTTTTATTATAGTTACAGCTCAGATTATTGTCATGGTCTTGCAGACATACAAATAGTAAGGGAGCAGAGACAAAATACAATGAAGCATGAGAAGCTGGTGGGCCAGGCTGTTTAAAACCAAACAAGAGGACCTGAAACACCGAAGGGTGATTTCAATGAGAATTTCTGATTAATTCCATGTAGTACCTACCAGCTACAACATTAATGATGCAATACATCCAAAACCTTAATGCAGCTCTGTCTCCCTCAAGTGGACATCTTCTATCATTGCACAAGCCAGTAAATGGTCCAGGATACATGCACTGCATATGTTACTAACATACTTAAATCACCTCCATCAGACCAGATGAACATGAACACCCCCAGTGCTTAGCTGACAATACAGTTTTAAAAAGGTACTGCAGAGAGAAATGTGATGCAGAATGAACACGTTTCAACTTCTTCACTTTTCCTGCCAAGACAACTATTAAAAGCAAGATCCATGTACACTTGTGTATTTTAGCAAAACAGTTATCCCACCTTATAGATAAAGTGGTAGCAAATATTCATGCATATTTGTAAATCTCACATCAACTGAAATATTTATTAAATACTGGAATCTTATTGACTTTTCATTACTTTATAAACAACTCAGATTCACCTTCTGAAATATTTGGTGGTGTCTCTGATGTCAACACTGTTTTTGCTGCACATACAATACATACATCAGAACGTGAGCAAGTTTCTCCGCCAGGTAATCTGAATACCACAACAACTCGATATGTTTTCTACAAAAACAAATTCTTTTGTAGGTGCAAAACGTACTGCAAAAACTACTCATCGTTCTACTGTTACATCTGTGTTTTAGTAATTTGAAATGAGTATAAAACTTGGTAGAGTACAGGGCAAAAACTGAAAACAATGCTCAACGTGCTCTTTTGTGTACTACCATATACATATAACAGCATCGTAAAAATACAGTAGGTGCTGACAGAAAATCTGACATGAACCACAGTTCATTTAGTGTATTTGACCATTAGATGGCAGCATTTTTTCAGAAATGTAAACAGGAAGCTGTAAACCAAGACTATACACAGGTTCATATAAACCATTCAGAGGCAACTTTGTGTGTTCTAGACCCAACACTGATACTGTTCCATGTATGTCAGTCTTTTATGATATCCACTTTAAGCGTTGTTGTCCAACTGAGGCCATGCAGAGGTCTTTACAGCTATAATTTTCTGAAGATCTGTTATACCAACTGTCTTTTTGAGCACGACTACGAAGCGCTACAATTTTCTACTTTATAGGCAGTGACATTTTTCTTTATAGTTTTAACATTTAAGGAGCTCTCGCTTTAGATGACTCACAGACTGCAGTGAAAACAGTAAGCCCAGTGAATGCAAAATGGAGCCATTCCACTCTTATGGAAAAAAAAAAAAAGTGGGATATAAACTGTAGATTAAGTGTGAATTAACAATGCCTCTCATGCAAAGGACACTGCTGTCCCAAAAAAAAATGTATAAGATATGATAACAGTCCTGTTGTATTCTGTTTTTCAGCATTTCTCTCCCACTGCAGCGTACATCACAGTGGAGTATGTTATTTGTGATGTACACCGGAGAGAGGGAGAAAGAGCAGGGAAATAGTTCACCAGAGAGGCTGCTATCATACCTTATGAAATGTTCTTGCACCAAAAAGGAAAGGAAAGCAAACTGTAGATTAAGAGTGAATTATCAGCAGCTTCTGCTCTTTGCAGTTTGGTGCAAAAAAAAAAAAAGAAATCATAAGATGTGATAGTAGTCCTCAAGTGAACTGGTTTCCTTGAGCTACTCCAGTGTATAATACAACATACTGCTGCCTCACAAGAGAGAAAAGAATACTGAGAATGTTTATGCATGGATATCACTAGAACAATACTTAATTTGGAGATTTCTTTAAATGATCTCTATTACCCAACAACATTTTCCTGTTGTCCTGTGCAGCTGGTCTCTCCAATGCACGAGTGAGAATATTTCATGGTCAGAAAAGCTGTCATAGTGACCCTGACAGGGACTGTGATCTAACTCCCTCATCCCCACTGATAGTAGAAGGTCACACGCTCTTGCCTCATGGTCTAAAAGCATTCACACATGCACAGACATGCTGGAAATACACATAAGATAAGAATCTAAATCCAACAGGGTGGCTGTGCTAGAACTGAATTATTTTTGCTGTTTCCAAACTCTGTAAATAATGGCCATTGAATGTTTCAGTTTGAAGTCGTAGATCAGAACATCAAATTGGTAATTATGTTCCTTCTGCCTACAAGTACCAAATTAATTATGTGATTTGTTTTAAATTTATCATTATGAAATCAAGCGTGCTGATGTGTTCCAATGCCAGGAATAACATTTTAGGTATGTAATATTAAACAGAAGTCCCTGTGGGCCATATTAAAACTTGCTTCTAAAAGAGCTGTGATGCTAAAATGAAAATAAGAACACATTGCACCCCCATATAAAATAGTACCAAGGCAACATATTAAATGCTGAAAGTGAGATTTCTTTCCAGAAATATATGCAGATTTTTTAAAATTCAAATTAGATGGTACCAAGGGCAATAGAAGTCTACAAAATATGTATAAAAACACAACTAGTTAGGTTAATTTAACAATAAAAGACTGAATGGCAAATACGTCAAAAATTTAAGAATAAAATTTCTCAATTAAAAAGGAAATTTGGGGTTTTATCTTCTACAGTAATTTATCATTAAAAAAGAGAGAATCCAAATTAATCTGTGAACAAAGGACAAGAATTGAACTGAATGTCTACGATCTTCAGGCCCTTAGGCAGCACTGCATTAAAAACATGATTCTGCAGTGGAAATCACTGCATGAACCTCTGACATGCATTGTCAGTGAACACAGCACTAGTATAAGTTTAAATAAGTGCACATGGTATGGGTAGTCTGCAAATTTGTGAAGGCACCATTATTGCTAAATGATACATACAGGTTTTGGGGCATCCAGATTGTGCAAAGAAACAGGATGCTTTATGTTTTGCAAATCACAGCATTTCTCTGTACACACCTTTGTGTATGAAAGGTGCTTCAAAATAAAAAAATTTAAAAAACTTCCTTGCCTTGCCTTGCCAAACTGGCCTACCTGCAGCTCAGAACTGTCAATCATTGAAAACATTTGGTGCAATATGACACAAGAAATATGACAAAGGAAGGCACCAAAATGTTACAGAGCTGCTTTTTAAAGCAAGAATGGGAAAACATTTCACTTTCTAAACTACAAAAATCGCTGGCAAGTGCTTAGAGAGTGCTGTTAAAAAAGAGGTGATGGAGCACGGAGGTAAACATGCCTCTTTCCCAACTTTCCATACTTCTTATATGGCATCCAGTTTCAAAACTACGAGGACATAAAAACTAAAGAAACTGAACAAAAACAAATACTTTTATTGTTAGAATTATTTTTAAACTGTTCTGATCAGCACTGCAATTCTCACAGCATTATGAGTCAAAGCCGATGTGCGTCAAGACTGAATAATAACCCAGTAAGCTAAAACTTCAGGGAGTCTTCGGTTATTACTGGGTTCACTGCCAAAGGAAAGAAGTAATATAGACTCTGGTCAGGATCCATTAGAACACTCCACTGGAACGTTTCATTAAAAGCGTGCATGTGAGTGTGCATGCCGTTGAATGGCTACCCTTGTGTAGATGTCTTATGTTCAGTTGTGCTTATTTTGGAGCATGGTAATAGTTGTTATTTATTGAGCGGCACTGCATGCATGCTGCCTGCCATGATGAGAGGAAATGGGAAGGGGGAAGGGGGGTGGGCAAAACTGAGGGACTGGTGGAAGTGAGGGGAGAAAACTAGAGGAACAGCTTGCCAAGTGAGAGAGAATCAGAGCAGGCTGTAACTGATGCAGGGTGACAGTAAATGAAAGTAGATGAATACAAATGACCACAGGGATAAGGAAGAGGGATTGAGAGGGGAAGAGAAGGACACAAAGATCAGGGTGGTTCCAGAAATAGCCAGTGGTTGTAAACATGGTGGTCCCAGGAAGTCTGAACCTCCTATCTGTGTGAGAAGAGCACATTTACTTACTTGCGGACATCTTTGCGTACACTGACTGATATGTAATATATGCACGGGCCGGTTTTTGTGTATTTTACAATGTGATGGATTAGGGAGTAAAAACTGTCTTTGTCAATGTTTGTGTACTACTAAAAAAATTCTGTGGGTTTATCATGGTTATCACACTTAAGAGAGTTCAGTCAGGATATCATGTTTTCCACCTCACTCAGGCACTGCTCATAGTGCATAGGCTACAATTCACACCTCCATTCCATATACATATACATGAGAGAAAGCATTTCAAAGCAACACAAGCAAAGAAATAACTATGCCCAAAAACTGAGATAAGAGTGTACTATAATGTGGCTCAGACAGGAGGGGAATACTAGAATGATAATGTTGGGAACTTGGATGTGGAGTGGCCACTGGTGCATAATGAGATGGAACTGACAATGAATAATTAATGACACAGTGAATTCTTTGCAAAATAACACCTGGGTGAAAAATGTTCAGCTGAATTAAAAAAGAGACTTTTTAAGTGATATAGGCACAATTTAACACAAAATCCACAATAGTAACCTCATAACAAAGGGTAAAAAGGTGCCAATTATATTATGGCAATAATTATATTATTTTACTTTGCTGCACTACACGTTCATTCTGTCAGTTTAGCACAGTACAGCCCCTGTACAGCTATGATGATGCATTATTTTCCCTGGCAAATCATTACCCCAATATTATCCATGACGCAACTCACCCACCGGCAGTTCAGTCTGGAATTCAGGTGGGTTATGATAAACGTGGCGAACGTAGCCTTGAGCTGCTAGCCTAAGGCTAGCCTCAAGCAGAAATTGCATGAAGAGACATCATAAGTTATCCGACTGAGCTGAATTCAATTTAAGATCAGGGTTGTTGTATTGTACATGCAGGCAATCTGTTGCACTGTCATAGCTTACTGGGACCAGTATAAAAGGTAGACGTAGCTACCGTGACTTCTTCTAGTGGTTTCTGAAGTCCTGTTTTGAAGCCTTGAGATTAGCATTTTCACCATCGTTTCGCCATCTTGGTTTGAAAATACTGGATGTGAGGGGCGGAGGAGGGGCAAGTCGTACTGTGAAACTGCTGCTCATAGGCTAATAAATGGTCAATCACAAGTTCATAGCCTATGAGCGTACCATGGATAATTCTCCTTTTTGAAACCTAGTATGACCAAGATTTACAAGGTAGTTTTTTTGTGCAATATAACCCAAAATGAGTAACTGAACTCATAAACTTATCAGGAAAGTGTTTACAGAGGTCAAAACAAAAGGCTGTTTTCCCATAGACTTCTATAGGACCTGAAGTCTTTTTGCAACCACAGTTTTCACCATCTGGTGGCCTTCAGATAGAATGCAGGTTTAAGGCACTTCCACATTGGCTTTATTTTTCTGACCCATAAGCTATGTCCATGTTTTATACTGTCTATGACTGGAACACCTGAACAAACCTCATGTGCAAAACAAACTGGATCACACTGATGTCTTGATTTAAAAATACCAATTTTTATCCTTTAACTGATCCTAAATGGCAAAAAATAAACCATCAGTAGGACTGGGAACTTAACTTTGATACCTCCAAATACATAAGCAGCAAATCTCGTCAGTACCACAATATCTATGTGGCAGGCTAATGCAATATCACAAACACATGACAGAGGCATGCAGGACAGAGATGTGGCTCATGTGTGTTGTTGTACTGTGAGACTTGACCACAGTGTGAGTCATATAGTAGCAGTAAATAAGTCTCAGAGATGGAAAGTATGGCTCCATTTTATCAGACTTGATGCAAATAGTGTATAATGCAATATGCAAAAGGGCACTGCTGCCAAGAACAGCAAAACAGCACATTTGATGAGACACTTCAATGTGAACAGAATAAATATAAGAGCAGAAAGTTGCTCTGTGTTTCACTGCAAGAAGAGACCAAAGTCAACTTTTTCTCAGTATTCAGGTGTGTCTAATATTACAAAGCCATTTGAAAGAGTCAGCCTCTCTGGGGTGTCCTTTTTACACTTGTTACTTGTTAATCTCAAAAGCTGTGAGATGTTCCACCAGGCATTTCCTATTTTTTGTTGCCCTTCCCCCAACTTTTATTTTTTTAAATGTCCCTGTCATCAAAGTCAAAATTAACATTAAAAAAACAAACAAACAATAAACAGAACAAATAATTTGTAAAGTATTTTAACCCTGTATTTTATTTAAAAAATAGAAAGTGCAATTTCCAAACTCAGAGCCAATAAGTACTGAGTTTGTCTCATGACTTAAAATAAGAGCTTCCACAGAACTCGATGGTTTCAGCTGAACTATAAGTGAACAGTACTGAAACTCAGCTGACATTTACCCAAAGAGCCATATACAAGCACAACAAAAAAACAGGATAGAAAAACAAATGTCATCCCCTAATAACAACAACAAGAGAAGCATAGTATTACTATCGTCCTATATGGGTAGCTTCCATGCTGTGATTTCACAGTAAAAGCAATTTTAGAAAAGATTTCAGGAAAAATAAAGATGAATATGATCTTGTGTACCCTGCCTCTCACCCAGAGTCAGCTGGGTTAGGCTCCAGTGCCTCCAGTGACCCTGAAAATGGATGGAGGGGATGACCTTGAAAAAAGGAACACAAAAGACAATGAGTTATTTTAATCAACAATAAGTATTTCAGGATATGCAGAATAGGAAGATAGGGAGACACAAATCCCTTTGGGGTTGCGTCAGGAAGGGCATCCAACGTAAAAGCCTGCCAAATCAAACATGCAGCGCTACCTGCTGTAGTGACCCCTTGTGAGTAAGGGAACAGCCAAAAGTAGCTCCAATTATAGGAAGGAGTTGAATTGAGCAAATAAAATTAACTGACTCATGTAGACTTTCATATTCTTATTATTAATGTTTATACTAAGGCTAAACTGGGTTGGTTTGATATACTTATAGAGTCAAACCTCACATATTTTTACTGACCAGCTCAGCTACCAGGTTCTTTATGCTCTTACTCCTCCAGTAAAGTTACAGAGAGAAACTCTTCAATCTAAAGCCAACAAATTAATCTTTCACACACCCACATAGCAGTGTGGCACATGTTTTAACACCAGCCAAAGCAAAGCACTTCCATCCAGTTTCCAGGCCACACTGGCGTTACAAAGATGCACAGTGAAAGACTGTGTGAACTTCTAAGTGATGGAAATAAAATTGACGCAAACTGGAAAATTAAAGTTCAGAGATCTCATCACAGAATCTCATGACAGAATACAAAATGAGGGCAATCAAGAAGTACAACAAAAATTTACTGCTCCCCTAAAAGCTTTATGATTCCTCATCTTAAATTTAAAAAAGAGAAACTGTTTGTTTGTTTGGAAGTGCAAAAATGACCTTTCCATTACATGTGGTATACTCAGGCTGGAGGGGATTTGGGGGATTTCCCCCCCTCCTCTACAGATTCTTATTTCAACTTGCTGAATTGCACTTATGCACCAGGGCTTTTTTTGACATCCCACAGTTCCTAATCTTGCACACCTGCCGGGGGAGTCTCTGAAGAAATGTTACGCACACGGTTTGTTGGCTTTGCAACTGATGGTACAGCCACGCCTGACTATCATTCACTGCTGTCCATGATGCTGTAAAACATGTGACAAATCATTTTGAGATATTTATTGACTCTCAAAGTCTAAAAGTATGCTGCTGACCTTAGTAAATATAACGGGGTTGCCTCCTTTTCTGTCTGGAGTTTGCAGATGTAGGTAAAAGAGGAGCGGCATACCTAAGATGACCCTCCATGGGAAAGCAGAAAAGGTCTTTCATCAATTTTGACATGATTTCATATTAAATATTGAAGTTAAGTGGCACATTTGGCTGAATGGCACTAAGCAAAGGGGGAGTTTAATTCTAGCATGTTAAAATAGCATTTAACCTTTTGTAGTTTTACATTTGATTGCATCACCTGAGAGTGGGTCAGAGTGGAAGAGAATGAGAATATTGTGCCAGTGATTATATGTTTAAGTTCTAAACTTGTTTAGCTGAAGTTTATAATTATTCTATAAACGTTACACTGAGTAGTAATAAATAAGACACAATAAATAAGACAGGCTTCAGAGAGACCACTCTGGCTCCTGAATTATTTTTATGAACAAGCCGCACCCTGGGTATACTTAGTAAAAAAAAAGGTTTTCTAATCCCTTAAATTCTAGAAAAGAAAAATGTTCTTTCTCTAGTTGAGATGAACTGAAACTGGTAAATGTCGAGCTCATATGCCACACCATGTCATATGCCATGCTGGCATCGTGTGTGACTTTGTACACGCATTCTTTTGAACGTGGTAACTCAAGAATGATAAAGAAATTTCTTACTTAAACAGGTACAGTGCAGTGAAAAAGTATTTCCTGATTTCTCAGTTTTTTGCATATTTGTCACACTTAAATGTTTCAGATCGTCAAACAAATTTTAATATTAGACAAAGATAACCCGAGTAAATACAAAATGCAGTTTTTAAATGATAATTTCTTTTTTTAAGGGAAAAAAGCTATCCAAACCTACCGAAGTAATTGCCCCCTAAACCAAATAACTGGTTGTGCCACCCTTGGTACCAAAAACTGAAATCGAGCATTTGTGATAACTGGCAATGAGTCTTTCACATTGCTGTGGAGGAACTTTGGCCCACACTTCTTTGCAGGATTATTTTAATTCAGCCACATTGCAGGGTTTTAAGGTCTTGCCAAAGCATCTCAATCACATTTAAGTCCAGACATTGACTAGGCCACTCCAAAACCTTCATTTTGTTTTTTGAGTCATTCAGAGGTGGACTTGCTGGTGTGTTTTGGGTCATTGTCCTGCTGCATATCCCAAGTGCTCTTGAGCTTCAGGGAACAAACTGATGACCAGACATTCTCCTTCAGGATTTTCTGGTAGAGAGCAGAATTCATGGTTCCATCAATTACAGCAAGTCGTCCAGGTGCTGAAGCAGCAAAGCCACCCCAGACTATCACACTACCACCACCATGTTTGACTGTTGGTATGATGCTCTTTTTATGAAATGCTGTGTTAGTTTTACTCCAGATGTAACAGGACACAAACCTTCCAAAAAGTTCAACTTTTGTCTCATCAGTCCACAGAATATTTTCCCAAAAGTCTGGGGGATCATCAAGATATTTTTTGGCAAATGTGAGACGAGCCTTTGTGTT
>VUQI01061280.1:0-14759 GCA_015106735.1 Paratilapia polleni
TTCCTCACTTTCTTTCACTCTCCATGTTTTATACACCATTTGCATTTAATCATTAGCTATTATTAACCCTGTCTCTCTCCCATAGGTGTGCCTTTTTTTGTCCTGTCTCCCTCTGCTCTCTTCTGTTTCTCCTCACCCCCAACTGGTCGCGGCAAATGGCTGCCCCTCCCTGAGCCTGGTTCTGCCGGAGGTTTCTTCCTGTTACAAGGGAGTTTTTCCTTCCCACTGTTGCCAAGTGCTTGCTCATAGGGGGTCGTCTGATTGTTGGGGTTTTCTGTCTAATATTGTAGGGTCTTTACCCTAAAATATAAAGTGCCTTGAGGCGACTGTTGTTGTGATTTGGCGCTATATAAATAAAATTGAATTGAATGGAATTTGTTTTACCAACTTCCTCCCGTAATGCTGCTGACCTCACTAGAAAAAAACTCTACAGCACCATCTGGTGGACTGAAAATTTTTTTTTTATTTTGTTATTCTAGTACTACAAAGTTCAATTTGTATTTGCAATTTATATAATAAGATATTGATATTTGCCATCCCTGTATCGATACAATATTTCCACGTAAAATATCGCAATACTATGTTGTATCGATTCCCCCCCCCACCCCTAATCTTCAGTAGGAACGACCTGGCTTGAAGCTGAGAGTCACAAGCAGCATAGGAAATCAGAAAGTAAACAGAGGAGGATTCAAACATATAAACTGCAGGGCTGAACATCAAGCTCAATATGTACTACACTGAAAACATATTCTGTGAAAAAAAACCTCATGCTACAGGTCAACTGAGCTGGTTATTAAGACATATTTCATCACAACAACCAACACACACACACACACACACACACACACACACACACACACACACACACACACACGTGTGTGTATATTTTGTATGCGTGTGTAAATCCGAATGAGTAAGAAGCATCACTGTCACACATTACCTGAGGTCCCAGATGGAGGGTTGTGATGGACATGCTGGATTCTGGAGCAGTGACACACGAGGATATCCCCCCACCACCACCACCACCACCACAGCACACATATACACACACCACTCCATGCAGAATGATCACGCCTTAATTCAGCTTCCCCTGAGGACTCAGTTCCCTTTTGAGTCCTCTCCTCATAGATTGATTGAACTGTCAACACACAGTTTGTGCAAACACTGCCTGGCTGTGCTGAGAAAACTGAGCCAGGAGGCAGAAAACAGTCCAAACCTGACCTCTGCGCTGTCAAATTGACTTTTTCCATCAATCTCTTGGTGCTACGTGTAGCCTAGATATTGTTCTTTCCTACTTGTAGCATATGGAACAGCCCGAGGGGAAGTGAAGTGAACTAAGGGGGTCCTTCTGCCAAAATGGAATTGGGCCAAAGTTAAAGTGCTGCCTTCACCAAGTCCTGCCGCTTACTGAATAAAACTTACGGTTGTCACTTTTTAACACCGGCTTTATCACAGGACATGTTGGATGGATGAGATGGAGACAGAGGACACATTAGACATGTCATAAACAACATGTAGAACACACACAGAAAACCACACACATGAGACAAAAGAGACAAAAGAAGAACATGACATGTTTAAGAAGTGTTTCAAACAGGTTTCACTCTACTGCAGGTTCAGACTGGACAAGTTCACTGTTGCTTAAAAATACTTAATCTAAGGTCTGTCCAGTGCTTCTCTAATTGCTTTTCTATCATCTGTTACAGGAGTTAAACTGATGTGAAAAGTATGTAATTGCCTATTAAGGCTAATTAGCACAGGGCCTTGTTTAGCTTCTTTGACCTTATTCCCATTTCTTGCAGCTACAAAGAGCACATAACAAAAGAGGACGGTGCTATGCTGTGAATTTCTCTTAGGCAGCACACCAGAATATTGTGGAATATCCGTAAACGATGTTTACACACACTCTTTATCTACATAGAGTTCAAAGGATCACCAAGTGTATGCAAAGCTCTGGGAGTAACCTCAAGAGTCATCCATCATTCATTCAGTCAGGATTAAATGATGTAATCCATAATCAGCTCCTTTATATTCAGATAAAGTTGGACATCACACTTCTATCTTTAAAAGCAAAGCAACATCACACTATAAATACCTTATAAAGGGGTAGATGCGAACCTAACCCAAAACAGGTCCCTGACAACCAGGTAGAAGTAAACAGGTTACCACAGCAACAAGAAGTTCACCCCCCAGTGCCCAATCTAGTTCCATGCATTTCTACCCAAAAGAAGACTAGATCAAGTGTTTAAAAGCTTGCCTGAACATAGCGCCACAAAATGTCTGGGCCTAAATATCGGACCACTGACATCAGTGGCTATGGGAGTGGTTACACCATGATTGGCAGATGCAGCCCACTGATTCTATCCAACATTATTTTCTTTCCATGGACATTACTCCAATTTCTGCTATAAACACTACTTATTAATAATTTCTCAAACCTGTCACAATGTGGGCTAGTTCTCAAAAGGCACCAAAGCAGAACTGGCTCCATATTGTTGGAACAGAGGTATAAGGGTCACTCCCCATATATATGATATAGAAATAGTGTTGAGTAAACATCCCCTCATGTGACTCTGACATATCAGATGTACAGATGGGAAAAGTGCATCTTAAATAGACTAATAGAGAGGGTGTGTTTGGCATATGATACGAGGTAAGTGAGGCACGTTGTGTATGATGCAGCGCTGCTCGAGTTGTTTGCCTGAACCAGCTGACAGACTTTGCTCCATTTGTGAAGTCTACTTATTAAACAAGAGAAAATGTTTCCCTCAAAACATAATTGCGAAAACCATTTTCGTTGTATGGTAGCCAATTTTTTAGGAAATGGGGCACATAGTGTTAAAACAATAAACTGATTAGGAAACTAATCACCAGTTTCAATTAATATAGGACATCATTAACAAGCAAAAAAACATATTCGGTTCCACTTCATTTCAGCTTTTCAAATTTAGAAACTTGCTGATTTACACTGGGCGGCATGGTGCAGTGGTTAGCACTGGGGGTTTCCTCCGGGCACTTTGTCCCACAGTCTAAAAGACATGAATCGTGGGTTGACTGGTGATTCTAAATTGGCCATAGATGTGAATGCAAGTTAGATAAAGCGCTTAAGTAGACAGAATAAACTGATCTATGAATATGTGTGAAAGAGGTGGCTTATAGCGAAAAGTGCTTTAAGCAGACACTAAGACTAGAAAAGCACTATAAAAATGCCTGTCCATTCCATAAGTTAATAACCTGAATGTCTGTATTGCCTTAACTGTGACATCTTAGGAACTAAATTACCTCCTTAACCAACTCATTATTCAACAATCACTCAATGCAGCCCAAGTTCTCTATCTTATTAAATGTTCTCAATAAAAAAATAAAAAAAAAGAAATCAACAAAATGAAAACTGCTAAAGCAAAAAGAAAAGGGTGTTCATATGGAGCTTTCAATGATACAGGCTAAGGCTCCACGCTCATCATCAACTACTAAAAAAACCACACTCTGCAAATGCACCACAGAAGCACTTCCACAGTCAAGGCCCCCCCCACACACATAAGTAACATTAACACGTGGCCTTTGCTGAGTGGAGGGATGGCGCTCGCTCCCCATCAGCTGAGTGGCTTCAGTACAAAGTGATGCAGTGCTATTGATATCGGTGGTGGGAGACCTCGCCTTCACCACGCCCACACATCGCATGACTCCCTTCTTCTTTCTAACACACACCGGCTCACGCATACAGGCTTGCACTTATTGCCATGTATACACTTTATTTATAGAAGCCTGAATACACGCTCTCACACACAGACTGACACCGGTTACATAATGATGGCCTACAAAAGCAGTGCGGCACGTGACCTGCATGAGATGATGCTGAACTCTGCTGAGGGTTAGGCCTGCCATCCCTTGCTCCATCTCTCTCTTACACACACGCATACACACGCTTGCATATAAACATACACCCCTCCCCCGACTCAGACTGACATCACTGCAGCCCTCAAGGCTGCTCTCTTCAGCTGGTTGCTAGGCAACCTTTTCGTCCACAGGCACAACCAACGCACATTTAATCTGGGAGGCTAAGAGAGAGCAAGATAAAAAATAAAAAATAAAAAAAAAACTACAAATATCCAAAGAAGAAAATCTGATGTTATCAGTGGTGCTTCGCCTGATTCCAACATACCGAGGAAGGAAAAAGAGAGAGGGAGGGAGAGAGCTGCAGATTGTGCACAAGAGTGAGAGAGAGGATGGAGTGACAGAGGGAGAGCATGTGTGAATCTAGGCCATGTTCTGAACGTCTCTGTTGCCATCTGTTTGACGGTCACAGAAACAGGAGCACCTTCACCCTCCTCAGGCTTCTTCAGATGACGAGGCGCTCTCTAGCTGCCTACAACCTTATCTTCTGCTGTGGCGCCTGGCAACCCTCTCCAAAAGAGAAAGTAGTGCAGGCAACATGAAAACCCCCCTCTGAGCATGCAAGCAGATAATCAGAGACCCTGGTGCACACAACAGAGCAGAGTTTAAGCTCTGTCTGACATGAGAAACAAACGCGTCAGAGCAACAATTGAAAAGAACAGATTACAAGCAACTGACTGACTTTAGCAGGATGTTGGGCTGAGTGCTGCAGTCACATCAGAGCAGGGAAACATCTGGCTCTTGGATCCAGTAAATGAGGAACTCATCTGAACACATTTAAATTTCTGTCTTGTACACAAGAATGATGAAACAAACAGACAAAAAGAAAACACATTTGAATTTTCTGTAACAAATTATGATGCTTTTGGTAGCCATCAACAAGCTTCTGGCATAATTCTGGCTGGATATTTGACCACTCTTCTTGGCAGGTTGAGACCTTGGAAAGGCCATTCCACAAGCTTAATGTTAGCCTGCTTTATCCATTCCAAAACCAGTTTTCATGTGTCTTTGGGATCACTGTCCTGTCAGAACACCCAACTGTGTCCAAGTTTCAACTGTCTAGCTGATGATTTGAGGTGAAGCTGAAAAAGTTGGAGGTTGTCCTCCTCCTTCATTATTCTATACACTCTATGCAATGTACCAGTACCACTGGCAGCAAAACAGCCAGTGGTACTGTTGAGCATGCCCCACCATGCTTCACAGTTGGTACAGTGTTCTTCGGTTTGAAAGCCTCACCTTTACTCCTCCAAACATAACTCTTATCTTTGTGGCAAAATAGTTCAATCTTTGTCTCGTCTGACCATAAAACTTTTCTTTAGAAGGCATTTGGCTTGTCCTTGTGGGCAGCTGCAAATTTCAGACTAGCTTGAAGGTGTCAAATATGGAGCAGGGGCTTCTTTCTTGGTCGGCACACTTTCAGTCCATGGCGATGTAAAACTTGCTTCACTGTGAACAATGAGGCTGGTGTTCCAGCAGTTTCCAGTTCATCGCAGGCTTGAGCCTTGGTGGTTCCTGGGTTGATCCTGAACATCCTAACCAAAATCCTCTCATCTGAGGGTGACAGTTTGGGTCTTCTTCCAGACCTTGGCAAACAATGGCGGCTGTGGCTCAGGAGGTAGAGCGAGTCATCTACTAATCGGAAGGTCAGTGGTTCGATCCCCAGCTCCCCTAGTCTGCATGCCGAAGTATCCTTGGGCAAGATACTGAACCCCACGTTGCTCCCGATGCATTCATCGGAGTGTGAGTGTGTGTGTGAATGTTAGTAAGCACTTAAGTATAGATAAAAGTGCTTGTATGAATGTATGTGTGACTGGGTGAATGTGGCCTGTAGTTAAAGCGCTTTGAGTACACAGAAACTGAGTAGAAAAGCGCTATATAAGTACCAGTCCATTTACCATTTACTTGTACTTACGTACAATTGTTTGAACTGGAATGGCCTTCCCAAAGCCCCGACCTCAATACTATTGAAAATTTGTGGACTATGCTTAAAAGCTGGGTCTGTGCCAGGAAACCAACCAATTTAAATGAACTGCCAAGAAGAGTGGTCAAATATCCAGTCAGAATTATGCCAGAAGCTTGTTGATCGCTACCAAAAGCGTCTGGTCGAGATGCAACTTGCTAAGGGACATTTAACCAAATATTAAGCGCCTTGAGGCGACTATTGTTGTGAATTGGCGCTATATAAATAAAACTGAATTGAATTGAATTGAATTAGTGGGGGTGTATGTGTATATTTGAGCCCGTATGTATAATTCCGACCCTGTGTGGAGAAAATCCAAAATAAATCCAAACTTGTGCACCCAGTTCTTGTTTTTTAAAGTCATTAAAGATGTATGTTGTACAATCATTCCACCCTGAAAAAGAACAGTTCAAAGAAATGAGTAAAAACCCAAAATTACCATGACATCCATGCCCATGATAAGTGTATGTAAACTTCTGGCCATTGTATTTTATACAATTGTAATTTATACAATTCATCTGTGTCTCCATATCAATGATTTCTGCACAAGGGCAAACCTGGTCATCAAATTCCATAACAAAACTTGAGATGGGTCTGGATGGGTTTCTGAATATGAGCAGTATACACAGATGCTTATTTATCTACCCCACAATGTTTTATGTGTTTGACTAATCAGAAAAGTGATCTGTTCAGTTGATGTGACTGTTCAGGGTATTTGGTACAGATTTACAGATTTCTACATTTCTAGACAAATACTTTCAGTACAAAGTGTGCAAAATATATAAACTTTGTTTTACCTTTCCTTAGCTTAGATTTTTACTGCCCTTACTGTTTATATTCTTCAGCTGACAGCTGTACTTTGGTTCCTCTGTTTGTCATAGTCTTAGAGTCCAAGTGGGAAAACCAAAACCCCAAGAAGTAGTCAAACACATCCTTCTTGTTACCGTCACCAGGACGCTGACGTAAAACACTTCCCCCAACTTGCACATCATGATGTCAATAAATACGGCATGACGCATGACATTAAAAAAACACATAAAAAGTCTACTAAAATGGTAGACAGTGAAAACTTCAGTGTGATAAACAAAGCTCTCAATTTAGGAAATTGTTGTAAATACATGGCTTGGGGGGGATAAACACTTTACTTTGAGAGACTGCCAACTTCATTCAACTAATTTCTTAGTTTCATAAAGCTCTAACAGCACAAAGATTCTCTCTTCTCTTTATAAGCAAAGCAACTTTTCTACAAAAATGGCACAACAAAAGATACTTAATGCCAAAGTAGAATCACTATGAGAATAAATATAATGAAGACATTAACTGAACTGATTCACAGTGCACTGTCATTTATTCTACAACTGGGTGTCAAACTACCTGTTTCATATAATACACAGTGGGAAGACACAAATGGGGGATCCATTATGCTTTTCCATATTGTCTGTCATATATCTATATCTATAGTATAGATAAACAAGGAATATTTTGTACTTTGAATCATGCAAAGCTGAGTCCAAAATAAAAATATGCAACTGGAAATGAGCGTAACAGGTCCAGTTTGAGTAAAATCAGTATTGCATATTTCCTGCACTGATATCTAACTTTCTGCAACTAAACAGTATGTTTGCAATGCCATGTCACATTGCAGAAATACATAAAATCACAATAGTGGAAACAGGCCTTCAGTGGCATGTTAGAGCAGTCGAGGGAACCTACCTGTGAGGGTGGGAGACACAGAGGGACATGAAGAAAGGAGAGGTGAAGGAACAACAGGAGACTGGAAAAAATGGAGATGAAGATGGAAAGGCGTGAGCTGAAAATGAGTACAAGGGTTAAAGGTCAACAGATATGACTGTGAACTGCAGAGGATGATGATGAGGATAACATGATAGCATGTGGCATGAAGCGTGAAGGAGGGAACACAGGGCTGGACCTGCTGGACCGGCATCTCATTGCAATTACCCTAAATGGACACCACTGTGTAGAGCTAATAGTGTTTATTAAATCAGAAAACAGAAGAGCCCAGAGGAACAAACGCCTTCCCTGCAGTCTCTTCAACTCTCGGATGAGCGATGGGACTGTTCATACAAAATGCATGTGAGCAGTGAATTATGTATTGTGCTTTTTATTTCCCTCTCACAGGGGGGAGATGTGAGTTTTAAAAAAAACATGAGCTGAGCTGATTCAGGTACAGGGTCCATCAAAATGTCGTCCCAGTTCCCGCAGATTTGACTGCTGCTGGTCCTTAACAATCTAAAGATTGCTGCACAAGACATCACTCTTCCTTTGCTCAACTGATAATTCTTTAACCTTCAACAAGTAACGAGCGTTCACGTTCAAATTTATCATCACCAGTGCCTGTTCAAACTAGATCAGCATGAGCAGGTTCTCTGTATTTCCCAAATGAACATTCAGTGTAAAATGTGACAGAAAACAGAAGAAAGAAATGTTGCATAGAGGAGGATAAGCTAAATAATAAATGATGCACATGTGCTACACTATCAATAGAGGATTCAACTTGCCATAATAACTCCTTTTTCACATCTTTTGGTTTAGAATTCACCAGAAAATTCCACAAGCACAGAGACTTCACAAATTGAGAGTGCTACTATGATAAAATTAAATGTCATTTCAGCACTATTCTTTACTGCCATGACCAAATGTTACCACGAGAAATGCTCAACATGGTGCAAGAAGTCGCTGAACTGTAATGTGACGCATCTATACATCATGCTTAGATAAACAGAGTGTGGGCCAAAACAATCTGAAACCTGTTGGTTGGCTATTTGAAATGACATACAGCACAACCCCTGCAGCCTCACATATACTTCACACTCAAGTTAAAACAGCAAGCTGATTTGAAATGCTCCAAAGTTGCTCTTGGCTCTGTAAGATCTATATGTGGTACAAAAATAGATGTCCTTCTTGGGCTAAATTTGGACCAAATCAGACGAACTACACACATCCCAATTTTCTATTCATGACTTTGGGCTGAATAATAACTACAACAGACTATTTTCAAATTTACCCCAGGTATTCATGGATGCCTGATGCTTGGTGGGTATAATCAATCATGATCAATTAATGGATCAGTTCATAAGCCAGTGTTGAAAAAATATAACAGCTCTCTTTGTGGTAGATATCACAAAGCAAGGGAATTTGGTCAAACTACACAGACTAAAGTTCTTATATAACTAACCACTATAATGAATGAAAAAGGTAAAACATAAGCAAAGGGGCTTTACACACTACACATCAAAACAACATAAGAAAGGAAAACTGAGTCAGTAAGGAATGACTTCACATACCTTGTTCCGAAGCCCCCTCTGGTCCCTGTTGGGGAGTCGAGGCTTTCTCCTGGCTTGGCTGGCCTGTCGCGATTCATTTGCTGCAGAATGGAGCTCAGCTCAGTGATAACTGTGTTCTTGGAGTCTGGTGTGGATGGAGGGCTGCGTAGCTCAGGGGGCTGATCGCCCCACAACTTGGAGGTCCTTTGAGTAGGAGTCCTAGGAGGTTCAGAGGATGAAGGAGGGGGGGGAGGGGCCTGAGGTGGTGACCCATAAGATTCTGGGGGCTCTTCAATGAGAGCATCATGATAAAGTGATGTTCTATTAATGACAGACTTGCCCTTGGGTTTGGGTGGCACTGGGGGCCGATCCACCAGGAAGGCATGCCCGTCTGCAGTGGCATAGAGGTTCTCCAAAGCGCTGTCACAGAAGCCTCCCTCTGATGACAGGGTGGAGATGCTGGAAACTGTGCTGGTGGTCTCCATGTGCTGAGGATCCCCACTACTACGGCTGTCTACCTCTTCGATGCCCGAGTCACCTACCCCTGACTCTGGTTCCAGTGGAGGAAGATATGAGGGGGGCATACTGTTTGCCTTCCTTCTGTGTTGATCAGTGACAGGTGGTGGGGCGTGAGGGTGGTATGGGGGTAGAGTAGGTCCCCCATTCCGTCTCTGTTGCTGAAGCATCTCTGCAATGGCGTTAGCCTGGTCATCAGGAATGTCAATACTGTTTGCAAACTCCAGTGGTGGGGGTAGGGGCTCTGAGAACTCAAACTCCTCATCAATGTCAACTGAGGCCAGAGGGGGAGGGGGGATGCGAAAGGGCAGTTTTACAGGTTCATCCATGGATTCGCCTAAAGGAATACTCCTCCTCCTTGATGTGGGTGGCTGGGGACTGGACAGTGTTGAAGTATTGAGTGGATCGGGCTGATTGGGATCCTTCAGTTCCGATGGCCGGTTGCTGTCCTGCCCGTCGACCTCTTGGTTGTTCACCTTGTTGGTTACGTCTGTGCTTGTGTGAACCATCAGTAATCCAGCTGACTTGGGCTGTGACGTGTCTGCCACATCTGCTGGCGCGCTTTTCCTCTCCTCAAGTGCCTGATGCTGTCGCTCTTCCCGTGCTCCATCAGACTCGTATTTCTGCTCTGTCATCTGCCTTTGAAGGCCACCTCGGCCAGGCCGTCCCATGGTAGCTGTGGAGATTGCAGCAAAACTCGTCTCAATTCCAGAGCGTAGTTTGGTGTCAATAAACAGCGGCTGGTTGAGGTCTGGTTTGTGACTTTGCTGAATTGGCAGGGACTGGGCTTCATGCTTGGGGGTTTGCTGAACCTGAGGGGGATTTTGTGGCTGATTCTGAGGATGGTTTTGTTGCTCCTTCATGGCACGGTCACGGGCTGCAAGGGCCAGAGCTAGTGGAGAATTAGGGTCCAAGGGCTTGCCAGTGACAGGATGGAGGTAGGTTCCATTGGCCCTGTAGTGGCTCTTAGGAGGGGTGGCTGGGAGGCTAACAGGACTGTCCAGGTTGGGACACTGGCCTGTTCTGGTGTTTAGCGGCTCCCGAACAACTGTGGGCTCAGGAGTGTTGAAATCTGTCATATTGCCACTACCACCACCAACAGGGGGACCGAGCTGTGTTGCTGAAGGAGGGGCCAATATCCTTCGAAGACGCTCATCACTGCTAAACATGCCTTCATCAATGGACTTGGACTGGCGAAGGCGAGGGGTTGGCGTGGGACCACTTAAGTCATCATCCCCGATATCTATTGACTGGAAAGCAATTGAGTTCTTTTTTGCCTCTAGCCTCTTCTCGCGGTCCCGTACTGCCCCAGCAATAGCGGCTGCAAAGGGGTTGCTTAGAGAAAGGGGGTCTTCAGGACGTAAACCTCCACTTCCACCAACAGTGGATGTGAGAGGAGGGTGTTCAGGGGTTGTGGGCTCAATCTCCATGCTGCTACCCTGGCTGCTCTTGCCACTGCTGCTGGTGGAGGGCTCCTTCACAATGATGGTGGGGATGGGGATAGAGGAGCACGTTCTTTCTACAGGTGTTGTAGGCATGGAAACTGGGCCTGAAGGACTAGTTGGCATGTGACACGTTTTCTCTGGGCTATCTTCCACATTAGACTGCTTTACTAGCATGCCCTTCCTTCGGGCTGGTTTTGCTGGCACATACAGTGTCTTATTGCCCACCTCAGAATAAGGGTTCTCAGGCACTGGCGTACGCCCTCGAGTACGTGTGCTCTCAAACTGCTCAGAGCTCTGACGGAAATAGCCACGCCTTAATGTACCAACATCGGTGGTTCGGCTTATGGTCGTCACTGCATTGGGCGAGTTTTGGGTAAAGCTTGGTCGTGTAGTGCCATAACTCTTGGGTGTAGGGCCAGCAGCTGAGTTGTAGGCAGGTGGCGAAGGGGGTGAAATGGCTGGGGGAGGAGGGATGTCCTCTGAGGTGTCAGGCATAGAGAGGCTGCGGGAGAACTTGAGGAGGGGGGGTGTGAGGAATCCCTGTTTCTCATCCTCCGATGTACCTTGAAGAAATGGAGCAGAAAGAATAATTATCTGAGGACCTAGGGGAGACATCCCCTTCTTTCATTTCCTGCCTGGCCTCCTAGTTCCAAAAGAAATGTCTTATTGATGTTAGCTCTCGCTTAACCTTTATTTATATAAGCTGGGGGTTCCTGAAATTTGTGAGAGGCCAGACAGATGTGAAAAGTAGCTGTAGTGTGCAACAGTAAGTAGGAAATTTCTGGTGAGCTGACCAACTGCCTCATCAATTGAAATCTTCAACATGAAAATTAGGACAAGAAAAAACTTCTTCTTTTTTTTTTTTTTTTAACTCAAAAGCCTGCAGTAGTTATGTAGCTATGAACACTGATAAGGGAAATTTATCTCAATAAAGAACCAAAATGCCTTGCATAAATTCTCATCAATTCCCTGTTTTTGTTCAGAAATTCACACATAAAATGAGCCTTATGGGTATCTACACTCCCAGAAATAAGGGTCCCTGTGGGTAAAATCTACACAAGTGTACCCCCTATGGTTATTTATTAAACCTCAAGGTAACTAGGGCCAAAAAAGATACATAAATGTTACAAAGCAGTACAAGGTATATCTTTGCACTGTTTTTTCTAGATTTGAAGGTGTAATATCAGTATATAAATACAAAAAGAAATTAGGTGAAATATTAATTTTACTGTCAGCATTTATTACATTCTGACAAGTTCCATTCCATGTCTGTCTTATATACAGTATTAGTGGTATTGGTGGCATGTCAAACAACAGCAAGAAGGTTCTGGGTTCAAACCTTCCTACAGCCTTTGTTCTTCCTGTGCCTGGTAGATTTTCTCTGTTTTTTTCCCACAGTCCAAAGACATCATGCATGTCTTTGGACTGGTGATTCCAAGTGATAAGTCTCTATACCCCTTAAGGCACAATAAGATCCTTTATTTTCTGAAAGTTTAGAGGGGAGTATGGCTATGCAGTTTGTAGATGCCATTTGGGGATAATCTAACCAGGAAAGGTTTGTAGAAAAAGCTTGTTCATTTATGTAACAGTTTCTTTATCTTTTACAGTAATGCAGTTTTTAAAGTGTGAAAATTAGTGCCCCTAATTTGTTTAGGATATATGCCCACTAATTTTCAGTCAACTTAGAAGAAAGTAAGTCCTGTGTGCCACATTCTACAAAAATGATCATACCAGTACTTGCAAGTGTTTGTACTGCAGTTATTGTGCAAAAAGAAGCCATTTGTCTTTTGTTGTAATTCTGATGGCGCTGCAAGTCAAAAGAACTATGAGTAGCCTGCATGACATCCCTCTAGTTCAGCAGTGAGAATGAGGTTTCAGCATATGCTTAATGACCTCCAATATTATCGCCTGAAAGCACACTTTGCTGACTGGCTCATTCTAATTTATCTATAATTAGCTTTAATATTGCTAGAGCACAGAGAGCAAGTCCTCGGAGCATTAACAGAATATTATGACAAGCTAAAAGCAAAAGTTACTGGACACTCACACACGCTCCTACATATACTCTTACTGTATATACATCATACCTATGGACTTTTGCTTTTTCATAGTGCCCTTCTCAGGTATCCCCAGGAAGGCTCCTGGCACAGTGGGTGGCACCACAGCTACTCCCTGGCGGTCATGATACATGGACTGAAAAGCAGATTGTTGTTATTGATATAACCAGAAATATATACTTGTTTCGTTAGCTCTCTAATTAACAATAACACCATTTATGTTCAGCAATTTATATAATAGGAATGCATAAAACATTGGCCAGATACCAGTATCACCTGACACTGGCCTGCTGACTGATGTTGGCAAATAGCATTACATTACCAATGTCAGTGCCTGATGTTTCGCTTTTGTCACATCAATTTCACACTAGGTAAATGCTCAAAAATTATGTGGTAAAGACTTTAAAACAGATCAGATATTTTTCAAAGATTTCTTTGTTTCCCTGGAACAAAGCAGGAAATAAGCAACAACAAAAACAAAATAAAAAGAACATTGGTAAAAACTATTGGTGATATCCTCTCACCCAAATTGTTATTTTAACCTCTTAACATCAATCAGGTCACCAGTAAACCACTTTAGGTTTTAAATTTATGGTTGGATTTTACCCAGATTCTAAAACAGCAATTTCACAGACAGGAAGATGTTACCTTTCAAATCAGCTCTCTTACATGCACCCTAATCTTAAATAAACCACTGGCATCTTGGTGAATTTTAAGAGGTTAAACATCAGTATTAGCCATGAATTTCATAATTGGTGCATTCCTACTACATATTAAAAAAAAACAAGAGCTATAAAAGGACTTCCAGTTCATACAGCCACCATCTGTAATGCTGTGAACTTAAACATCTGTGAAAACACTATTAATGCTAAACAATATGTATACAGTTGTGATCATAAGTTTACATGCACTCATCGTGGGCATGAATGTCATTGTAATTTTGGGCTTTTAATGATTTCTTTGACCTGTTCTTTTTCCAGGGTGGAATGACTGTACAGCATTTATCTTTAATGACGTTAAAAGTCAAGAATTGGGTGAACATGTTTGAATTTATTTTGTATTTTCTCTAATCCACACAGTGGCAAAATTGTACATACAGGCTCAAATATATACATACACCCCCACTTAAATCTTTTAATAAGTGGTACTGAAGGTTCCAGAGTGTCATTTAACTTGACAAGGCCAAGGCCCCGTTAACTTGTCATTAGTGGTCATGATTGACTACAAGTCATAGTTTCTCTTTGACTGAATAAAAATGATTTGTTTGACAGCACTCATTGGATTGACCAATACTCAGAACAATGGAAATGTCCACGGAAGCCATTTCTAAACAACTGCAGATCCCAAGATCAGTTCAAACAATTCTATGTAAGTACAAGTTGTTTGGATGTGTCACCACTTTGCCAAGGTCTGGAAGAACACCAAAACTGTCACCCTCAGATGAGAGGAAATTAATTAGGATGTTCAGGATTAACCCAGGAACCACCAAGGCTCACGCCTGCCATGAACTGGAAACTGCTGGAACACCAGCGTCACTGTCCACAGTGAAGCGAGTTTTACATGACTATGGACTGAAAGTGTGCCGACCAAAAAAGAAGCCCCT
>VUQI01061283.1:54290-72334 GCA_015106735.1 Paratilapia polleni
GTAGAGGGCATGAACTTTTTTTGGCTTTTGAAGAGAGGCATGCTGGAAAGACAAAGAAGAGCAGAAAATCCTCACCTCTGAGAAGCTTGAGTCAGCGAATATTTTGGAAATAACTTAAATACTTTACCTCTTAAGGAACTGGTGGGTTATTTAACCAGTGATTGTGGCTCCATTAAAAGTTAAAAAGGAAAGACAGAAAAAAAAAAGAACTCTAAGTAATAATGCGCATGAACGAAATTCAGGTGAAACATGGTTAAGAATGTAAAAAAATATAAAATTTAAATAAACAAATTTAGTTTTCTTTCTGATAAGAGATTTAAACAATTCAACTTATTCACCTAGAATTACTTCTTCAGGAAGGTTGTTCTGAAGGCTGAAGCAAACAATGTGTGAGAATCACCAACAGTCTGAAGGCTTCACGTATACACACAGGAGCACACTGAGGGCTACAAGGGGAGAGGAAACAGCTGGGTAACAAGAAAGAGGTAAAGCTAATCAAGGATAATGAGACAGGGGAAGTAAAAATAAGAGCAAAGCACAAGAGATATGGATTCACCAAAATAAAACAGGAAGTAACTAACTGAGAGATAAAACACTATCAAAAATTTGGAACTTGACACAGGGAAATGGTAAATGGGCTGGTACTTATATAGTGCTTTTCTACTCAGTTTCTGTGTACTCAAAGCGCTTTACACTACAGGCCACATTCACCCAGTCACACGTACATTCATACAGCACTTTTTATCTATACTTAAGTGCTTACTAACATTCACACACACACACACACACACACGCATCGGGGGCAACGTGGGGTTCAGTATCTTGCCCAAGGATACTTCGGCATGCAGACTAGGGGAGCCAGGGATCGAACCACTGACCTTCCGATTAGTAGACGACTCGCTCTACCTCCTGAGCCACAGCCGCCTCACTTTGCTAGGCCTCACAAATGCTAGGCAACAAGACCACACTCAAAGAACCCTAACCAAGATAATACAAATGTAACCAAGATAATACAAATGTGACAATAAAGCTATAAACCAAACCGAATGTTAAATAATAATTCAAAGTCCAAAGAATTCAGGGGCTAAGACCCAGGACCATGACAACCACAGTGCTAAACAGCTCACCACTGTGCCACCCTGTGTTTCATGATGAAACTCAAATGTACTGCAGTGTTTTGTTCTTCAAACTCTTGATGAGACACCCGAATGATGTAATTTTTTAGACTTATCAAAGCTCCTCCAAAGCTACAGAAGAGTACAACATTGTACATTTAGGCTTAGTAAGCAGGAATGCCTCTTTAATGACCCCTAAACCTCTCTAGGAGTCAGAGGTTAAAACAAGTGAGATCTGGTTACATGTGCTTCTCTTTAAAAGCCTGAATGGCCTGTGAGCTCAGTAGTTAAGATAAGTGAAGAAGCTGCTGCAGTAATAAAGGCGTGAGACAACAAAAGCTTGTGAGATGCTCTCCCTCTTTTTAAAGCATATCTTGTTTCGGAGGTTATAAAAACATAACCTTGGTATGATGCCCCACACTAAATTACTATCAGGTAAAAGCCAGTAATTAGCTGGTTAATATTGTGTATCAAGCATATAAAGAGTAATTTTCTTCTGTGTTAGCTGTTGATTGTGAAAATCTCAGTGTTAAGTCAGCACTGACACTGTCTGCGCAGTGACAGACAGAACTGCTGTCTGGAAATTTAATGGGAAAGAGGCCGAAAAGGAGGAAAAAAGTGCAGTGAGAGACTTATTCCTCATTTGTATTCATTGCTTTGCATGGATTGTCTGTCCTTGCTCCCGCAGACCTTTCTGTGGTATGAATTCCATCAGCCTTTCACATGTGTCCATCAGACAAACAGAGCTTATAAATGAAAGCAGGAGAGGCTCATCAGTGGATTTACAGCAGTAGAAATAAGAGCTAAAATGCAGCACAAGCCCACAGTGACAGAAATGCGTCTTATTGTGCTTTAACTTGCTGCTATATACAGTTAGGTCCATAAGTATTTGGACAATGACACTTTTTCTTTATCTTTTTTTTTGTGCAATTTTGCCACTGTACAGCACCACAATGGATTTTAAATCAAACAATCAAGATATGGTTGAAGTGCAGACTTTTATCTGGGGTTTAACAAAAGTGTTGCATTAAGAGTTTAGGAATTGCAGCCATTTTTATACACAGTCTCACATATTCAGAGGCTCAGCAGTAGATGGACAAGTGACTGACAAATAGTTTCAAAGCCAGGTGAGGCCTGTTCCCTTCTTATTTCATTACAAATTAAGCAGATAAAAGATTTCGGGCTGATTCCAAGAGCTGAACTTGCATTTGGCAGCTGTTCATTTCAATTCTTAACATGAGGTCCAAAGAGATGTTAATACAAGTGAAGGAGGCTCAAAAACCAGAATAAACCTATCAGAGAGATAAAATTCACTGTAGTGGTTTACAGAGGCAAAATTAGAAATGTTGTGTCAGATACTTATGGAAATGACTGTGTGTAAATGTCACCATTTCAAACTGGATCATGAATATAAATGTAACTTCAAGCAGTTTGAGTTACACTGACATGAAGCTGAAAACAGGAAATCAGTTTCACACATAGAAACAAAGGATGTAATGTGACCTTAAACGTGCAATATGTAGAATACTTTGCTCTCTAAGGGGTTGCATTGTTTCTTGGTAGCATGCAGTGGCTGCAGGTCCTAAGTGGTGCTATTTATGCTTTTTAATTTGACTGTCTTTAACATCTACAGCACGTGGACATCGGTGTAACAGCTATTGGTGTTTACTAGCACCAGACAGTGTTACAGGAGCAACCAAGCTCCTGGTGATGCTACACAATCTCAGCTTGTTACAGACCTCTGCATTGCCTAATGCTGGTGGTCAAGGGAGGGGACGCTGTGCGCAGTGTGCAATGAAGCACAAGTGTGACAAGAGGTGCTCGCCAGCCCCTAACGTGCCAGCTCTCTCATTAATCTGCTTTTCAAAAATCATTTAAAAAGAGTTTCAGCCATTGTTGCATAGAGCTACTGTTTCATTCATAAATTCATGGACTGCCTGTCCCTCAACATAATTGATAAGACATTAAAATCACAGATGGTATAAAAGGAAAAGCTGCTCTCTGTGTAGCAATACATGTTTAGTGTGTTAAGATGGGAAGAGAGGCACTAATTAGCGCTAAGTAAGCACAGCTGAAGCCGGTGGGTTTATTTTTGCAGGTATTTAGTCATAACACATGAAATGAATGAATCTTGTGTGTCAGTGTGTGTGTTTGTTTCTTTGTTGGCCAACTCCTCCTACACGATCTGGAGTTGAGCAACCCAACCTGGCATACAGGTATATCTTAGACCCCTGAAGGTTATCATCTATATCAGAAACGTTATAATTTTTTTGTGTGTGTGTGTGTGTGTGTGTGTGATTAAGTGTATCAGTTTGCCAACAGCAGGAACAGGCCAAACAACACTGTAGCATGGACATCTACTAGATTAAATTAAAACAAACAAACAAACAAACAAAAAAAAACACCAGACCACAGATTAGAACTTCACGGATGCACCAGAGAAATAAACAGAGAGACTAGGTTACAAAATTTTACTGGATAAAGGTAAAAGGTTTGAGCTGCTGTTGGTGCTACAGTATCACCAGAACATCCTCTGAGGACACTGAGGACAACAGCCTGTATAGAATTTATCATCTGCTGACCATGATGTCTAAATTTCATGGGGATTCATGTTAGTTAAACTATTTCAGTCTGAACCAAAACACAAAAAAATCACAACTGAATTTTATCATGAGGTCTTATTTATTGAAATTGTACAAATCAACAATACGACCTGTATGAATATTTACAAAAGGCATTGCATGAAAATATCTTCTCTCATATTGTATTCTCCTATTTACACACAATACTCACTGACTGACTAAGAAAGGAGAGCTTACATTTAGATCAGTGTTATGACTGCTTCGATTCAACACTTTCAAAGAAAAACTGGAAACAAAACATCTCAACAGCATCTGCAGATATAAAGTATTCGGTCAAAGAGTTATTTGTTATCTGTGGTGAGATAGAAATCTTATCAGCTGCAGCTTTCCTAAAGCTGCTTCAGTGATGGGCAATAATTTATCAAAAGCCTCAGAAAGAGGCACTGAGTTTTAAAACAAAAACACTTTATCTATAAATCCTAAGCAGCTTCTGCACAAGCATGAAAAAGTAGCAGCCTTCTCAGTCATGCATTCAGCTGGATATTTCCCCATTAAAACCTCCAGCTGGAGGGACTCTTATAGTGTAATGCAACAAAGAGGCTCTGAGCTAAGGACAAGCCATCAGTAGAAACTAAGAGCAGTCATATCTATGAGGGGATGAGAGGGATATTGAAATACTGGACATGTACCTGACATCGTGCTCTATACACATTAAAAACAGACCACCATGTGCCATAACACATTTGGTTCAGTTGTTGCATGTTGCAGTCCACTGAAGGCTATCAAGAGGTGTTGCATTAACGAAAATTTTAGATGCATTTTTTTGCGGATTGTTTTACAGTAAAATTAAGAATAATGTTAGTAAGTGCAAGTGTTGTGCTGTTGTTCCCAGACAGTCACATTTGCTGCAGTGGTCAGGAACATGGCTGGATTATTGCAGCTGGAGGAGATTGAACCATCAGCAATGTTGCATTGTTGACGGTGTGTCCTTTAACCTGTAGACAAAGAATCATGAGAGAGAGAGAGGGGAAAACATGTCAGACTTAGAGGTCAGCCCTCTGTAATTTAACTCCAGTGACTTGTGTTTGCAGCTAATCTGGTAAAATTTCTGGTTAGGGTTAATAGCTAAAATTTGAACCAGAGCTTCTCAGCTGGTGTTTTTGATCAACATGGTTTCAGTTACAACCCAGTCCAACCAAATATATCCCTGTTTTCCCTCATCCTGACTGCAGTGAAGATACGTCTAATCAATGCCACTCACACTGACTGCACAGCGCTGTGCAGTCCATCACAGCCTTACTACTGTTGTTATTAACACACACAGTAAGGTGTTGTTCCCACAGCATCAAGGAAGGCATCACAAACCTGTGACTCTGGCAGCAGCAAAACAATAAAACCTTCACTTCACAGCTCTTCTGCTACCTGAGGGCTGAAATAAGGTCTGCACAGCGATGGGCCCGCATACAAAACGAAAAAAGTGGGCATAGATGAGCTGTTCAGCTTGAAAACAGCATTTGCTCACTTGCTGTAACTGATATTCATTCAGAAACTTTAGATAGTAATCCTGCTTTCCTGTGAATTTTTGGTTATATTTGTGTTATTAGTAAATCTAATCAGTTTGTAAACCTACAGAAAGTGATCACCTGACTCTTCAGAACCAAGCATCAGAGTTTCGGTGTCTTTCAGCTCATTGTTTTGCTTCACACACATATTGTTTAGTTTCACTCTCACAGCTTTTCTCGGCCTTCTTTCCAGCTGTAAACTAAGTGCTACCACTAACACCGACCAAAACGTTAGCAACTAGGTGGTGAATACAGTGGAGCATTTGATAGCTAAAGAGGTTTGGTGTAGCGCTGTAGTAGACTGAAGCAGCTAAAAGGAGACTGAATATTGGATCTACATTCATCAGGTGGAATGAAATGTACATGGACACATTAATAACTACATTACAATGTATCATATCAGTAGTTTTATTCTGAAAGTCACAAAGGTTCAATTTAGCCTAGGGTAGGTTACAAAATGTTCTTTCAAAGCAGCTTTAACAACACTGCATATGCTTTCTTTTCTTACTTTGAGCCACTATTGTGCCCGAGATACTGTGGAATTTCACAGGTCTGACAAACACAGCTGCTGCAGTAGATGGCATCGCATTGAGCAACCGCAGCAGCACTAACATCACATTTACTTCTGTTTTGAGATCTCTTGTGTAACCTGATGTGCGCAGAGTGCCTCCTAGCTGAATGCGAGTTACCTCTAGCCCTTGTACAGCTTTGGAAATAAAACCCTGAGAAAAAGCAATGTGTAAATGACGTTGGTCAACAGTTAGCGGAGCGGACCTTGACCTCGCCTTCCCAGCTCTTCCAGTAAAGGAGACTATTCCAGGGTTGAGTTGCACCACACTTCCATGCATGCCTGTTGTAATCACTAACAGATGTTAGTGGTGTTTATGCTCACAAACATGTGCAGTGACGAAAGGGTCACAGTTCATCAGTCACAGCTCTACTGAAACCAGCTGGTGCATCACAACAAACAGAGGCTGGCAGCAAAAAGGAAATGGGCTTGGAAAGGTGGTTTATTACCCAAGTCAATTGTTGATCTGTGTTGTGTTAGTATTATTGTGTAACACACTATAAGTAAATTGTTTGCGTAATACTTGATGTTTGGACCATGAGAAAATCAACATTGAGGTCTTGGTTTTCCTTTAAGTCAAGTCATTATAAGTCGGCTGCATTAACACCTGCAGGAAAGCATCACCAGAAGATTTTCTTCGTGCTGCGACTTGATAAATATTTTTGATAGATTTTTATTCATTATTTAGCTTAAAACCACATTTCAGAGGTTTAATGATCTAATAATTAAACAAATCACAAATGTTCAGTCATATTATCGTTAAAAAAAAAGGTTTGTATGAGGTTATGATTGTTTATGATTGTGAGGAATTATTGTCAAAATCTAAGTATTCATAAACTACATAATATGAAAAGGTATGCTCACCTTAAATACAGTTAGGGGTTTTTAAAATTCTCTGGAGCATCACCTATACAGACAAATAAGAGAAAAGGGCATGAGATTACTTACAGTGTTTAACCACCTCGCAGGAAATTACAAGCAGTTCAGTCAAAATTATTGGAATTAACTAACGAGATAAAGGCAGCGACATTAGGAGCTCTGCTATATGATTACCTCACACGAAACAACAGCGACATCTGCTGGATAAACTCTACAAGCTGTGTGCGCGCTTACTGTGTGCCCCCCCAAAAAAAGACACTCACTTGCCAGTTTATTAGACGCACCTGAGAAGTCATAATGCTTTTATTTTCAATGTTTTAAAGACGATCCTGACAAAATATGAACAATAATAGTGTCTTGCAGGACCGTTGTTTCTATTGCAAAGGATGACTGTATGTATTTCTGACAGATTTTTAAGCCACATTGTTTTTGTTTCCAAATTCTTTTGTTTGCCCACAGAAACCTACTGTCTTTTTTCATCCACTCGTCCAACTCTTCCATTTCGAGCTCCAATACAGAGGGCACGTCTTCTTCAAACATTGGCCTGAAAGACACAAAGAAAACTCAAAAAAAAAAACAAAAAAAAGGACTAAAAGTCACATTAACAGGGACCCACTAAGCTCTTCTTTATTTTCTGTTGCCAAAGTTTCAGAGGCCTTAAAGAGACAGGAGCTAAAACTACGTCTGTGTCCAAAACCAGGCACTCCTTCCCACACAGTGGACTATTTAGTGAGTTTGTGACTTAGTAGTCTGTGTAGAACAAATATTACTATACCCCACATAATGGACAGAAGGGGAGCAACATTACAATATTTTAAACTGCTTCAAAGTTTTTGTATTTATTAAGTTGGACTCTGTATAATATGCATTTATCAAAAAAGGAAGTCAGTATTTGTTGATCTTTTGTGTATTACATTTTCCCACAGCAGTTACATAATTACTGGCACTGAGAAAATAACATGAATAGCTGCTGAAAGTGTTTTGTTTTGTTTTTTGGGGTTTTTTGTTTTTTTTTCATGTTGCCAGTGAGCCCACTGTATAATTTTTATCTTGATTATTGGTAGTCAGTTTCATTAAGAACCCCTGATAGATACACAGGAAATGGCAACCATTGCTGCAGAGCTCTGTAGCAGTAAACTGACACTGTTGCATCCCATATTTTTGTAAATACTGACACATATCGTTCACTGAAGTGTTATTTTTAGGCAGATTTTAAATGCTTCACTGCTGTTTCCTGTAAGAAACTCTGTAATGGACATGTGCTGAGCCGACTGCACGAGGTAAGTTTGCAATGTGGTGCAAAACAGGAACACGAGTCGAGTTTGAAATGCTTCTGTTGTTAGTGACAGAGATAATGCAAACAGAAAGATGTGACACCAGTGCCTCTGGCTTTTCACTACAGTCTAACAAGTTAGTGCACTTGCAGCTAGACTTGCCAGCAGGAGATAGTGTGAACTGATGCATGGCTTTCCACACATGAGTTTAACTCATGCTACAGAGTGACACTCAAGTCTGATTTAAATGAAAAAAAAAAGCATGCTATGTTATAGCATAAGATTGTACAGTATGTTCTCTTTAACGCTATCAGTATTTAAGTATTCACAAAGAAAAACATCCTGTATTACTTTCAAGCAGGAAGTTACTTTGACAAAGCAGAGGATGTTAAGATGAAATCAGTTCATTTTGCAGGATTACTCCTTCAAATTAGCAGCTGTGGAAAAATGACATAAATTGCACTTACATCGGCACCTTCTCTGTACTGGATCCATCCAAACAGGGATCTTCTTTATTCATCTCTATGAGAAGAGAATATGCACCATTTATACAAGACGATGCAATGCGGTACCACGGTAATAAAAGGCAATGAATTTGTACCTCACAACACCCAAACACTAATCTTATCTCCACTACAATGTAGTTACATAACCACAGACACAATTTTTCATGTATTAAACATTCTATAAAAATTATGACAAAATGAAACTTAATTTGCACGGGATGCCAAAAAAAGTACTTAATCCTTGTGATCTCTACTGGCATTTTCTATCACTTAACAATGTAACATCTTTATGCGAGGTGCAGAACATTTGACCTTCAGCAGAAAATACTTCTAAAAGCTGTTTTTGTTTTTGTGCTATGAAGAAAGAATCTTAAAAGAAGAACAAGAACCTTTAGCCAGGATTAAGTGGGAGAAGTGAGACTTTAAAATAGTCCTTCATCTGGCTCACGTACCTGGATGTCTCTTTTTGTTCCACCGGCATTTGATGAAAATGCAACCAACTATCACCCCGATGATTAAGACCACCAGCGCCACAGGGATAATGATAATTAGGGAGTCCAGGCCCTCATCCTCTCTTGATGGTTCAGTCGCATTTGGACCTTCAAGGGGGAATACAACTGCTGATGAAGCAAATATGTAAGGAGTTTGTCACTTGCAAAAAAAATGAAAAGAACAGAGCTTAACAGGCTGAGACATTACTGACATGACCTTCATGACATGAAGTGATTTATTACAGCAGTCTAGTTACAAATCATAACTACTGTGTTTAGTTGGTGTGACATACCATCTCCTGAGCTGCCTCTGTCTAAATTCACTTCAGGTGAAGGTGCAGCTGGAAGAAATCATGGAAGATGGTTTCATTAAAAATGACAGCAAAAGCAGAACAACCGAGCATAAAAGCGTCAATTTAAAATCTAAAACATTTCTTTCACGTAAAATAAAAGCTGTTGTGGACCCACGTGTCTCTGATGCTGGTGTCTGGCTGGTGTCTGGTGCTGAAGTGACATCAGGAACAGCTGGGGAACAACCGAGAGAGCGCTTGTGTTAACACTGAGTTTTCATGTGTCAATTCATTGTACATGCCCAAAAGTATATGGACACACAAACGTGTGGTTGCTGAACATTTCATTTGAAAACCAAATACAAAAAAGATGATTTTTTTCTTTTTTTAATTATGCACAAAACTGGTTCTGCTGTATAAAAAAAATAAACATGAGAAAAATGGTCATCGAACAAAGAAACAAGGCAAGCACTTGCCTTAATATGACTAGTATAAGTTTTCTTACTTCTTTACAGTCATTGAATGTGTTATGTTATTTCACGCCATACTTTAGATACATTTTGTGTATTTTGAAATGATTCACAAAATCTGAAGGGAACTCTTAAAGATCTGAAATTTCATAAGAATCCCTGACTGCACCTTTTTTAAAAAAAATAAATACTAATAAGCCAAAAAGGTTAAATCAGCAGTTTAATCTCAAGTGATATAAAAGTGTATTATGTTGCGTTTTTCTGTGGGAAATCTTGATCTAAAAAAATAACTATTAGCTATAGCAGGGTAAAAGCTACAGTGCAGTGGAGTTTAAGCATTAAAAAGCAGAAAATGGCAGTATTAAGTAGAGATACTTGCCAAGGTACTTGTCAGGTTAAAGAAAGACATATATGAGTCTCTGAGTGAAGATCTCTGAAAAACGTTGAGCTGCTGCAGAGAAACTGACACTGTGGAAAACAGCCATGACAGGGTCGAGGGAAAAGTCAGAAACATTTGCAATTTAAAAAAAAATATATTTTGCAAATATTCTTGACAGTGTTGGAGACATTTCTACTGGTGGCTGAGGGGATTTTCCCACATTCAGCCACAAGACCATAAATGAGGTTGGCAACTGACGTTTGGTGGTAAAGTCATGCTCACCAGAAGGTGTTAAATACAGTTGAGGCTGATGTGTTCTGTCGAATTACAGCTGAATGGGGTGATTAATACTTGAAACACTGTCACATGGTGGGATTTATTTATTTATTTGCATTTTCAGACTAAACATACTTAAATTTATTACCTGACATCCTGTCTGCAGCCCAGGGGCTCTTTGCAGACCCAACCATAAGGATCTCACTTTGAAAACGACTATATCAAAACAGGAGCAGGCTTTCCTCATTTTTCTTTAAAATATCACCGCAACTGCATCCTCATCCTTACCTGTGTATGTATAGGTTGCCCACAGTGACAGTAGAAAATATTATTAAAATTCATACCAAGTACATTGCTATTAATTACATGATCTTTTCCCTCTCTATCTCCACACTATCAACTACTGCATCAAATAAACGCCCAATAAATGAATAAATAAATAAATAAATAATCATTAGTTGATCCTTTCTTACTCCTAAATGTATTTTTTCAATGTATTGAAAATGTATTAATTGATTCAAATGGACATAATTAAGGTTATTATTACTATTGCTAACAGGATATTACAGTTGTCCTGCCCTGTTTGCATTGCATTTATCATCATCTGTGTTTCAATTCAGTTCAGTTCAATTCAATTTTATTTATATAGCATCAAATCACAACAACAGTCACCTCAAGACAATTTATATTGTGGGGTAAAGACCCTACAATATTAGAGAGAAAACCCAGACAATAAGACGACCCCCTATGAGCTAGCATTTAGCAACAGTGGGAAGGAAAAACTCCCTTTTAACAGGAAGAAACCTCCGGCAGAACCAGGCTCAGGGAGGGGCAGCCATCTGCTGCGACCGGTTGGGGATGAGGGGAAGGAGAAGAGAGCAGAGGGAGACAGGACAAAAGACACACTGTGGGAGAGAGACAGAGTTTAATAATAGCTAATGATTAAATGCAAGTGGTGTATAAACACATGGAGAGTGAAATGAAAAGAGGTGAGTGAAGAAGAAACACTCAGTGCGTCATGGGAAGTCCCCAGCAGCCAAAGCCCTATTGCAGCATTCAGGGTCACCTGATCCAGCCTTAACTATAAGCTCTATCAAAAAGGAAAGTTTTAAGCCTAATCTTAAAAGTAGAGAGGGTGTCTGTCTCCTGGTTCCTAGGAACCACAAGTAAGCCTGCAGTCTGAGAGCAAAGTGCTCTATTGGGATAATGTGGTACTATGAGGTCTTTAAGATATGATGGGGCCTGATTATTTAAGACTTTGTATGTGAGGAGAAGGATTTTAAATTCAATTCTGGATTTAACTGGTAGCCAATGAAGAGAAACTAATATGGGAGAAATATGGTCTCTCTTTCTAGTCCCTGTCAGTACTCTCGCTGCAGCATTCTGGATTTCTTATGTTGCTCTTAAAATGCTGTTTTAATCTCACAGAGGCCTTTACTTGGAAATATCAAGAAGAATTAAAACTAAGGCGTCTGTCTCTCAAACCACTGAGACAACTGACAAGATAAATTCGATGTGAGGGAAAAGTGTCCATATACTTTTAGTCACGCAGTGTATCATTGTCTCTGGGCTGCATTTTGTTATTCATGTCTCACCTGGGGCTTCTGTATCTTCTGGTTCTTGTTCGTCTGTCCCACTTTGTTGCTCTGCAGGGTCTTCTGTTTCTTTCTCTTGGCAAAACACTACAATTCGACACAACTCATTACTTTATGGCGCTGTTATATCATTGAGAAGGATAGTGAAACTTGAAGGAAAGCATTTGCGGCACGGATACTAAAAGTGAAACACACCTGTGACTGAAGGCTGTTTTTTCTTTGTGATTTCATGCGCAACGTTTGAAAAACAATGAACCTGAGTCAGATCACGCAGGAACTCAACAGTTCCGTTTTGATTACTTCAAATGATTGCAACAAAAATCAAAACTGTTGCAAAATTCAGGCCATGGATAGGCAGATGTTGAGCAATTAGTTCTCGACAAACGTTTATCACCATGTAAGAAAATATGTTGAAACTGTCCTATCAAGTATACACTAATTGTACACTGTGATGTCTGTAAAAGGTAACTTTTGGCTCATCTTGTGTTAGATCTCGAAAACTATAAAACCAGGTAACTCTGAAATGGGTTTCTAAACGTGGCACAGATTTGATCAAGTCAAACTGGACCACAGCAGTTTAAAACTGTGAGTATTCGAGCCCTGTCATGTAAATCTTTCTGCTCTAGCTGTTAATTTATAAATTTAACAAACGTTGTTTGTTTTTTTTTTAAAGTGTGAACAATAGGAGCCTTTCACTTTCAATCGAAAAGCAACGTCGGCTACCTCAGAGTCAGCAAAGTAAACTAAAGCGCACAAAAGGCAAAGCAGGGAGGAGACAGGAAAGTGGAAAAGTGCTGCTTTGTTTGAATTCAGTGAGTAAAGAACCTAATGTTCCCGGTCCTACCTATCCCAGTCAGAGTGGTCAGCAGCAGCAGCAGCAGCAGAGGGGCCTTCAGCCTCGGGGCTCTCATGTTACCAAACCAAGAGGTAGACATAGTGCCATTGTGCGCCCGCTTCCTTTTGTACTTTCACAGCATCACACTTCCTGATCTGACTTAACATGTTAAATGGGAGGAAAAGAAAAAAACGACTCTCTCTCTCTCTCTCTCTCTCTCTCGCTTAAACACACGCGCGCGCGCGCGCGCACACACACACACACACAATTAGACTCTCTCAGATAACTCACTCAGATGTGATGCAATCAGCTGTGTGCTTGTAGCAACACGCCTGACGGCTTCTCGACATTCTTGGTGGTTAGGTATGCAGCCCTCCGGATTGAGAGGGAAGCTGAACAAACTTTAAGAAAGGACAAACAGCTGGTATGAGCTCAGTGAGATCCAGCTGGATGAGAAAAAAAAAAGGTGCCATCGAGCTACCAGATAAAATTATCCACTCAGAGGCTGTAAAATTGCTGCGTGTTTGTTTCTCGATGCGTTTCTTGATACGAGCTCGAGCCTGAGCAGCTCTTTGCGGTGAAATGCTGATCATGAATCTGAGGGTCATGCTCTTATGATTATCAATACGGTGTTGTAGGCGCATGGCCTACTTTCAGAAGACCACAATTTGTCTTCTTGTCTAATAGCAGAGATGTGATGGTAATGTGTTTCAACATGACGGCTATGGTTTGCGATTTCTATCAGCCGCGTCTGATAACAACACCTCAGAAATGACTGAAAAAAACAATCTGCAGCATGCCGCAGAATTTCTGTCAAACACTGGTGTCCCTTTCCCACGCATAGAAGAATTAACCCAGGACTGCAGAGGCTCTTTAAGAATAAACAAACAAAAAAAATTAATTAAACAATTAAAAAAATGAATATTTAATTGAATATTAATGGGAGTAAATGTGAAAAAAAGTCCCATGTCAGCACACCAGTGAGGCTGTGCTGCATGCTTTGAGTGCTCTGACACAAAAGCGCCCTCATAATGACAACACAAACATGCAAACAGCTGAGGCTGATGGGAGCATTTAAGCTTTTCAAGTACTCGACAAACTGAAACTTTCACCTTTATGAAACTAGATAAGAAGTTCAGGAATCACCAAAGTTATTCCATTTGATCCTGAGGGAAAAGTTAATGTCTGATCAAATTTCATGGCCACCAGTCCAGCATCAAACCTTTGCACACCCCACGGTGGTACCAAGAAGGTTTCATCCTCTTGGGGAACAAGAAAGTCGGCACTATATCCCCTTCGGTTTTGACCAAAGAGCCACCACCCAAAAGAATGATGTTGTTTTCAGTATTCAGTTGCTGTTTGGTTAGATTTAGGAAGTGGGTTGTGTTCGGGGTTAAAATAGACCCCGTTCAGCGGTGTGAACCACATCTTTGAGACTCTGTTGGGCCGAAAGCCTTGAAGGCCAACTTCGAAGTCCCGTGTGTGCCACAGCGCCACTGTGGCTAAAAAACATCAGTGCCTTCAATAACTAAGTCTTCGTAAAATCTTTAAAAAAACCCAAAAAAAATAAAAAATAAAAACAACCAACTGTCAGCTTCATTAACAAAAAAAAAAAGCTTTCATGGGTGCTTCATGGATCATTTTAGGCAGCCAAAAGGTCCAATCAGTCCCCGTGGGTGGCTGTGTCTGCAGTAAAGTCATCAATAATTCAGCTTTTTCTTCATAAAATACAAAAATTGAAATGTATGGAAGATTATTTCTAGATCTCGACAGGTTGTTTGAATCAGAAAGAAGTAAAATACTATTGTTTAGCTCCAAAAATCCTCTGCACACGAAGAGTTTGTCCCTTTGATCCACTCTGATCTGTAAATTACAATATACAATACAATAACAATACTGGTAATTAACAAAATCATTTTTTTATGTTTCTGTAATGGTTAATCCACCACTATGCACAAGCTATTTAATCGAAATTATATTTTTAATGCTAAAATATAATTGTTGTTATCCATGAATTTTTGAATATACTGTTTTACAAAAAAAAAAAAATAGCAAAGCACATTAATATTTTTTGATTAAGATGCCAAATTACAGTTATTTACTTGCATTCATGAACAGAAACATTAGTTTTAATGGTTGAATGTTTTGAGTCCAGTGTGCCGGCTCAAATTTGGGTCTAAAAACGTGAATTCACTTTGAAATTCCTCACTCCTGTTCAGCTCACTGAAAAGGAAAGAGTCCGCATTCAAGCACTTCGTGATGTTCGATGGTGTTTCTCGTTTTTATGACACGTGCTCTAATAAATGTGTTCAGATCTGTACCTGCACTGACAGCAAGTTGACTAAATGTGGAAGAAACACAACGTATTTTTCTTGAGAATTATTTACAGTGACAGAACGGGACACAGATATGATAGAAAATGAGCTGAGATGAGTTTCACACCCCTGACTGGGAGTGTTGGTTAAAAGGCCTTAATATGGTTAACAGCCTCTCACTTTCTAATAACCTCTGCTGACTGAGGGTTAGTTTGTTTTTTACAACGACGGAACCCAAGCATAGTGCTTATTAAATGCTTATTACTGGTGTGTAAATAATTAGTAAATTATTTTTTAAAACTGTTCATCAATAAAGTGATTGCAATTAGTAACCAAAATAATACATATTTTTCCATGTTAAAAGTTGATTCTTGACCTTCGGCAGTCAGAAAAACGAGGTTAAAGGTGTCTCTGCGATTCGAGTCAAAATTAGTTTTCTTGATTCTTCTTCTCCCCGCGTCTGCGTGGGTTCCCTCCGGGTACTGCAGCTTCCTCCCACAGTCCAAAAGACATGCATGGGTTAACTGGTGAGTCTAAATTGGCCGTAGGTGTGAATGTGCGCGTGGATGGTTGCCTGTCTCTCTGTGTCAGCCCTACGATAGACTGGCTGGGACAGCTGGGTTAGGCTCCAGCACCACCGCGACCCTGAACTGGAGGAGTGAGAATGGATGGATGGATCCTGCTTCTTGCAGATATAAAAACAAGCTCTATTATATAAACCTTCAAACACACCCAGGTATTGAGAAAGAAAATGGCACTGAGTTACACACTCAAACTCTTACATAAAATTGTGCAAAAAGTGGAAGACTTGTGATCTCGATTTGGTTCACCCAGTTAAAAAGCAAGGACTTCACTGAGAAGAGCCCTGAAGCTTTTGGCACTGAGACAACCAAAACTAACTGACGTTTCTTCTGAAGAGTCGTTGTTTTGTGATATTCTTCTGTGGAAGAGGAACCAGATTATTAATGTCCATGACTGGCGTCTCTTCCTCAGAGTTTAAGCATACTGAATCATACCATCTGAGTCAGTCTGTTAAAGATGTGACTCACTTCAGAGACAGGACACTTCTTCTCTTCAGCAGTTCTGTTTATGTTAAGTAATAATTCTGCTCCGCTATTTCTGAGATGTTTTTACTCCCCTACATTTATTTATCAGTTATTATTTGGATTCAAATTTTACCTGAAGAAAACATGTTTTTAAATGCTTTTAAAACACACTTTCCTATTCGTTACTGAAGACTAAACCAGGGGCTACGTGTCCCGTTACCTTTTCTGAAAAGAAAAATGTAGGTGGAGCCAGTTGTCAGGGTCCACAAACTCCACGTCAGGGAGCTCCAGCAGAGTCCATAATTAGCCTGACAAAGACACATTTTTTTGTAGTTTTGCCAGTTTTTACCAGTCAGACTCCTCCTGTGCTGCAGGCTTCCTCAGAAAGATCAGATATGAGGAGGGGAACAGCCCTCTGTGTGCCTGAAATGCATTCATTTAGAAAGTACAATTAGGTCCATACATTTTTGGACAATGACACTTTTTTTTTTTTTTTGGTAATTTTACCTCTGTACATCACCACAGTAGATTTTAAATCAAACAATCAAGGAACAATCAGATTGAAGTGCTTTATTTCAGCTTTAATTGAAGGAGTTTTACAGAAAAAATAAATCAGGAATTACAGCCATTTTTATGCACAGTCCCCCATTGTCAGAGGCTCAAAAGTAACTGGATGAACTAACATAATTTTAAATTTAAGGGTTGTTTTTAATACTTGGAGAGAAATCCTTCATGAAAAGCATGCTCTGTTGGGTTGAGATCAGGTGACTGATTTGGCCATTGAAAAATATCCCATATCTCTGCCTTGAGAAACTCTTAAGTTGCTTTTGCAGTATGCTTTGTCATTACCTATTTGTACTGTGAAGTACCAATTGGTTTTGCAGCATTTGGCTGAATCTGAGCAGAGAGTACAGCCCTGTACACTTCACAATTCATCCTGCTGCTTCTATCAGCAGTCACATCATCAATAAACATTAGTGGCCTGGTTCCACTGGCAGCCATACGTGCTTATGCCACAATACTGCCTCCACCATGTTTGACAGATGATGTGGTGTGCTTTAGATCATGAGCTGTTCCTCTCCTTCTCCATACTTTTCTCTTCCCATCATTCTGGTACAAGTTCATCTTGGTTGTGACAGATGGGTTCAAGGTGGGGGTGGGATTACATCAGAGCTCAGCTGTGAGCCCCTTCTTGTTTGCAGTGGTGATGGACAGGCTGACAGATGAGGTCAGGCAGGAGTCTCCATGGGCTATGATGTTTGCAGACGACATTGTGATCTGTAGTGAGAGCAGGGAGCAGGTGGAAGAGAGCCTGGAGAAGTGGAAGTATGCACTGGAGAGAAGAGGAATGGAAGTCAGTAGAAGCAAGACAGAATTCATGTGCGTGAAAGAGAAGGAGACAGGTGTAACAGTCAAGATGCAAGGAGCAGGGGTAGTGAGGGTGGATGACCTTAAATACCTGGGGTCAGCCATCCAAAGCAACGGTGAGTGCACAAAAGAGGTGAAAAGGAGAGTACAGGGAAGGTGGAGTGGGTGGAGACGAGTGTCGGTGGTGATGTGTGACAGAAGGACAGCAGCAAGAGTGAAAGGAAAGGTTTACAAGATGGTAGTGAGACCTGCTAGGATGTATGGTTGGAGACAGTGGCACTGACAAAAAGACAGGAGGAGCTGGAGGTGGCAGAGCTGAAGATGCTAAGATTTTCGTTGGGAGAGACCGTAATAGACAAGAAATGGGTACATCAGAGGGACAGCTCAGGTTAAGTGTTTTGGAGACAAAGTTAGAGAGGCAAGGCTGAGATGGTTTGGACATGTGCAGAGGAGGGACAGTGGATATACTGGACAAAGGATGTTGAAGATGGAG
>VUQI01061285.1:0-19920 GCA_015106735.1 Paratilapia polleni
AAACATATTGATGTCTTACCCACATAACTTTGACTGCATGACCCTGTGAACTTGACCTTTGACCCTAGCTGTCAAAACCAATTAGTGGATGAGAAAAGGTGTCTCATTAATCTCTCTTGACCATCACTACATTTCAGCATGTCGGTTAGCAATTGCCATTGTTATGTTACTCACTGGTGCAAAGCACAGTGCATTCGTGGTGAAACAGCTTCAGGCCTCCAGACTTGGTAGGTTGAACAAACAGACATTAAGTTTTCACCTGCTCCACTACTTCAAAAACAACAACATTTCTCTTATGTCAGAGCTATTGCTGGTGCGGGGTTAAGTAACCTTTCCAGTGTAGATAAGCCAGGAAATAGCTAGAGTCGGGACAACAAATCCTTTTGGTAAAAATGAAAATGTCTGTCAAGGTCAGAAAATAACTGGTTCTTTCACAAAAAATAAACAAATAAATACAATTAAAAAAAAATACAAAAAAAAGCTTTGTGTATGTGTGTGTGTGTGAGAGAGAGAGAGAGAGAGCAAGAGAGAATGTGAGTTGCTGTGTTTTCTCTGGTACAACCTGGCAGTAAGGGCCCAAAAAAATATTTGCTCCAGGCCCATCACGGAGTTGTTATGCCTGTGTCATCACTTCTCTTTGAATCTTCTTAAGAGACCACAATTCTGGTGACTGAGCTGAGGTTTTCTGACATATAAAACACAGAAGGGACAATTTTTAAAAATAAATAAATAAAAAAGTTAATAACAGTGAAGTAGTTTTGTCAACTAATACTATAACAATGTTGGCAGCAAAATACCACACATTTTATATCTATTTGTTCACTATCTATTTGTTTGGAAAAATAAGTTTGTCTAATTGACTACGAAAAGCTATTTTTTACTTTTCTTAGGAGTCATATATGAGAATCCTCTGGTTATTAAGGTTTCTTCAGCATTAAAGTAATCCAGTAATAGTTGTCAGTATTTCCCCTGCTACACAGCAAAAATTATCTGTTGATAATTAATTCGTCAAACTTCATTTTCCAAATTGAAAACAAATGTGATATAAAACAGTGCTTATGTTGCTGCCATGGTGTAACTCAGTTTAACACAGTAAACTGAAAATGTCAGCCACAGAGGCTGCTTTGAAAGTGACCGATCACATTGGGGCCCTTCTTCCTTTGGGCTCCGCCCTCCAGACTGTCAAAAGTCAGATTTGATTGATTGATTTGAGCAAGAATTTGAGAAATTGAGCTTCAATGGCAGAGCTGCCTGCAAGAGAGGTGTGAATATGCTGCAATGCTCACAAAGCAGACACTCATGTGCATGATGGCTGCTTTGTGCACTTGGCTGCTGAGTTCTACACACAGACATTGTTGAATTTACACGTGATGACTTTAATTGCATGAATGATCCTATGAAATTAAATTATTTTCTCATCATTATGTTTTATCTCACATGGTGCTTTTGACAAAAATGTAATTACATATTTCCCTTCTAGTGAGTGTGTTTTGTCAATTAAAAAAAAAAAAAAAAAACCTTCAAAGTGGCTTCTGAACTTCTAACAACATTGTTAGACATTGTCCCTTACATGAGCCCTGAAAGTGACTCTATAAAACTAGAAAGCTTGTTAATGTGGCAGCAGTTACAAAGTTCAATTCTTGGAGTTGATTGTCATCATTGCATGTATTGAACACTTTTCTGATATTAGTGGAGTAGATTAGTTACAAATTCAAACAGAATCGTTAAAAATGTGAAAAAGCGTGAAAAATTGCATACTGGTAGAGTTTTTAATACTCTTTCATTTAAAAACAGAACACCCATGATCTGACTAAAACTGTGGCTGCCATCTTTTTTTAAAATATATATGAGTATATACTTATATGACTCTTGTTTGCTGTCGTTTATTGGATTGGATGATTGAAGTCAAGAAACAAGACATATTGGCAATTCAACAATTTATTAATTTAACAAACAGGGGCCTCAGTAGATGTGGAAGAACCATACACAGCCACAACAGCCTGGCACCTCCTCCTCATGTTGGTCATCAGCTTGAAGTTGCCCTGTAGCACGGGTCCTATCCAGATCAGTCAAACGTGGCATGCTTGGAGCAGACACCAACTGACCGCTGTAGCAGGGTGCATGCTCACAGGTGCTCACCTGGGGTACCAGAAGCTCAAAACAAGAGTCAATAGCAGAATAAGCTGTTTGGCATTGGCACAAAAGATTTGGCAAGTTCTTCATGGGTGCAACTCACACACTCAACTCTGCTGCTCAACCCACAAATGCATTTTCCTTACAAATGTGGCACCATTTAAAGGGAAATAAACAGGCTTTCCAACGGTATGAGATTTATTGCCAAGAAGCATTGTTGCAACAAAGAAATAATTGACCAAACACAAATTTCCTTACTTTTTGTGCCAAGTATAGATGTTACTGTATTTGAGTTGTAAAAGCCCTGCAGCAGAGGACAGTATTGCACTAATGCACAACTCAGTTTAATAATGTCCACCTTTATACGGTTGTAATGGTTATATATGGTTAAATAATAAATCCTAACTGTTCCAGAATGTTCTTGGCATTTTCATTTTCAGTAAAATGAATCATTATGGTTGGTATAGTTTCATGTGTTAGGTAAAACAGGACATAATACTGTGTGATAGTAGATGTTTTTCTCCAAAAAAAAGAATGTTGTAAAACCTAGAAATACACTCTCTTACTCTTTGAAACATTGATTAAGGATTAATTGTCTTTTATTAATGTCAGATAGGCTATTTATACATTCTAAATAGATCTGTAGTTCAAACTTTGGTAGAGACACTTTTTTATGAGGGAATTCTTGGCCCGTGTCAAAATTGACATCAACCACACTGAAAGTATGAACTGTGAACAGTACGTAAGGGTTAACTTGCTGAACACTACTGAGCAGTAACTAATTACATGTAGCAGAGTTTTGTAATTACAAAATAAATGTCAGTGCAATCAGTTACATTAATTAACTACTGTTGAGGGTTTACATTGAAATATATCTTTCTAGGTAAAATGTTTAGAAAATGTAAGATTCATTCTGTTATGATATACATATTCCTTTATTCCTCATTCTTTATTTAGATCTCCATTAGTTCTTACCACAGCAACAACTATTCTTCACAAATAAACTCCACAAATAAAACAGAATAAGACATCCAACCGTCAAACTACAGACAACCAATTAGCAAATAAACTGAATAAAACAACACAATGAAAATCAAATAGTTGCTTCAAATTTCTAAAACAAACAAACAAACAGTAAAACAATGAAAAAAATATTAGATATTCAGCTAGTAAATGCCATCAGTGACAATAAACAATATTTAAGTCAACATCACAAGTATCATCAGTCTTCACAGGGTGACAAAAAAAGAAGTTTTTGTGATCATCAGAAATTACAACACACTAAATCTAAATCAGTTTTTCATGCTGGTTTCAGATCTGTTTTCAGTATTTTTCCAGTCACATGAATTTTTGAGTTATGGGCAATGTTAATTTACAATGTACTTGCATGTGGTTTTTACTTAAACGTAAGCACCATTCAAATAAATGTTTCAATATCATCAGTGCAAGGTCAAATAGGCACACATTGTGGCACAGATGTTTCTTCAAAAATGCTTAGAGTAAGATTTTCTTGGGCTAATTATACCAAATATCATGCAATATAATTACCTTCATCAGAAAAAATAGACGTGCTAGAGAAAAACTAAACACAGATTTGAAATCAACATGAGAAACACTACAAAGCCCACATAAATTTATCACTGATGAAAATGACCTGTTGACCTGTGTAATCAAGTGTAGCCCAAAAGGATTTCCTTCCTTGTATTGTTAAAAAGGTAATCAAAAATAATTAAATGTTTCATTACTTTGAAGACTTTTTAAAGTTACATAACCTATTACATTTTAACAGAACAACTAGTAATCTATAACCTATTTTATTTTAAAAATAACCTTCCCAATAGTGTTGCTGAAGCTCTTCTAGCAGGATATATCCTCCACAGCGGTAATCATCAGAACAGCATGTATATTCCGTCATTAAAGTTAAGCTTTAACAGCTTGAGTAGACCTGCAGGATACCATGCCAGGAAAACCTGAATGCTTTCTTTTTGTTTCGTACCTTTTGTTTACTCAGCTGTTTCTTTTATTTTGCCTGTCTGTACATATCAGCAGAAATACTGCAGTCAGCACCACAGACAGCAGCACGTGCTTTGGTGAAAAGATTGAGGATTCATGTCTTCTTCCCCGATTCTTGACATTTGTAAATATTAATAATACATGAATCTCTCTTTTTTTCAGTGAATAACAAAGTTGCCACTACTGCATCAACAGTAATCCACAAGGATAATAAAAAATGATTTAAAGTCATAAAGCTCCATTTAATGTCACAAACCAGATGCTTTTATTGCATCAACAAGTAAACAAAATATGTACGGCTGAAGGAAGCAGGTGGAGCTCTGCTCATTGACAGGCAGCATCACCAAATGTTGTTGAGAACAAGGCCACATAAAAATGATTGAAACTTTAATATGGTAACAAGTTCATCAAGTTTAACTTGCAGCAACTTTAGAAGTTAGTTAGCCAAGCCTGACTAAATGGGTCTTTGAAAGTTATGACATGGCTGGCTGATCTAAAATTATTGTGTTAAACTGTAAAATAATTTAATTTCATCAGCATATTATAAATGAAGTAGCGATGCATGAGGTGTGTGTTTTACATTTTAGTTTCAGTGTGCAATATGCATTTATGTGTGTGTTAAGTTGTGTAACTTTGTCTTTACAGATGCATTTAATATATTTGTGTAATAATAAAAAAAAAAATGCTTACACAGTGGTTAATAATTAGCAGTACTCAGTGGTTTAAGAGCTATTGACCATTAAGGCACAGAATTACTGTGAAGCCTTTTCATGAGCCTTTTACTTGCTTCCCTTGTGCCTTTTTTTGCAACCTGTGAAGAAAAATAGCATGTCGGGAATATCACAAGCTGAACCTAAAAACATGATTGGATTTTCAAAGGACACCCTTTCCCCAAGGATGCCACTTTGGAAGCATTTACTCTTGACTTTTTTTTCTTTTTCTTTTTTCGTCATGACACCCGACTTCAAGGCTTTTCGGATCACTCTTTCTAGTGTCTAAATGCCCAAACTTTGACAAAAGCGACTTGAACAACAACGACTGGTCTGCTTTTAGTTGTTACTCTGTGAAGTAACATAAAAAGACTAATATATGTATGTACGTAACCCGCCCTGGAAACAGTTTATGTAGGGTCTTTCAATTGCTGCATGAAAATGGATTGAAAGCAAAGAAATGTGACAGAACATCAAGCTATATGACACACACTGAGTTGAAACAATACCAGCTACATTATCAGTTAAGGCTTTGGGCACATTGTCCAAAATGCCCTCCGGTTCCCTGATTTACTTACAGCTGCAGTCTGGTGCTTTCCTCCACAATTTACATGTACTTTACATGCAATGGTTTCTGGTCTTTCCAAACAGGTGGAGCCAGACACTATTAAATTTGTATTTTCCTGACATTACATGGACTTACATCTTCTCATGGTCAACTCAAGAACCATTTTGATTGGTTTTGATTTTGAAATTTCCATGCATGACTTTTTGAAAGAAGTCATGTGTGGAAATTTGCCTCACAAATACCTAAACTCCCCAGGCTTGGAAGTTTTCCCAAAACTTCTCCAGGCCTGGAAAAGGCCTTTTTTCCCATGGCTTTTCCAATTTTTCTTTTGCCACTATTTATATACAATCATCATGGGACCTAAATGTCCTGCACTTCTGACGAGATGAAAGCATCACATCTTTGTGGAGCAAAGTTTGAGATTTGAACTGTGGTGTGTTAAGTATGTCATCTTATTCTGCTGTCTTCTTTTATTATAGTTTAATGACAGCGTCTGCTGTTTATCTTTATGTACTCAGATTAGTTCACTAACCTTCCAGAAGTTTGGATAAAATTTGCACTACATTTGGACTAAAAGCTAGTTAAAGTACCTTCATTGTTAAACTTGCTTAAATGTACTTGACTAACTAGAACATATTTTACTCTGTTATGGTCTAGGCCTACAGAAATTGGTACTGCCATGGCCTAATGTCAATATAACACAACAAGAGAAATAACCAAGAAATAAACTACATAAAAAGGCAGCAGGCAGCAGGTGGCCTTGAGAACCTTTCAGGCTTAAAACTGTTTCCAAAGGAAAAAAACAAAAAACAAAAACATATCATGAATAATTAATTTTACTGCAGTCAACCTCCATGTGACAGTGATGTTTGGACAGTCATTCTTCCTTGTTCCTGTGCTTGTGGGGTCATGAAAGCCCTCCATCTGTAGCTACAGTGAGTGATCCTCAACAAATTTATGTCTCTACAACAAAACATGCAACACATTTTTTTTTCTTAATATTTCATGACCTACTGAACACTAAATTGAAATTGCATTCATTCTGTCCACTATGTTTTTATTTTTTCTGTGTCACTGAGCACTTGCTGTGATTCTCTTTGAGTCCTGCATTCATAAATGAATTATGGATGAAATGTTAGAGGCTAAAATTGAGCCAAAATTGAACTTTCTTTGAAGGAAAGAGCATGCAGCAGGAGTTTAAGGTCTCTTTTTTTACAGACAAACTGTATATGTATTACTGGCAAATTATGCACTCACTACTCCCATGTCATACCACTTAATTAACACTTTCTAACCAGTAATCGAGGGGTGCATTTCCATGACATTACATCAGAATATACTGAAATGAATTTAAAGTAAACATGTATTACATTAGTGATAATGGTGTGTGCTTTCCTATCTATCCTCCTTTACATTCTCTCCCTCGCATATACACAATTACAAGTAAACATGGGACTGAGGCCATGGCCTTTACCTTTTAGTGCTTGCCGTGCTTATTGGAGCGTACTGTCTGAGACATGGCCCAGCTCTCAACAATGGCTTCAGCAGATCCCATTTAGTTAAGAGCCCATAGAAGACCTGTCTTGAGGCTAAACGCAGAATAGCAAAGAGTCGAGGAAGAACAAAACAGAAAGTGGGAGCATGATCAAAAGAGCAGAGAACAGAGACAGATATGTGCAACTGGTACTGTGTGGGTGATGCTTACTTTTTTATTGGCTGATTAAACCCAAAACAGTCTTTGTTGTCCAGTCATCTTTTCTTAAACCCATTTTCAATCCTCTATTTTCTGTAAATGAAAGTTCAACCAAGGGAAAACTTTCTCACTTACAATCAGTATCAGTCACTTAACAACTCTGATACACTCAACTCACATGCATCCAGCTTTTGTCAGTTACCCCCTTGAAAGTCCAACTCTCTCTATCCCAGAAGACCAGGCAATCTCACTCTCATCTTGATTCCCTTGTGGTATTGTCAAAATGATGAAAATTCCTCAGCAATTCCTCAGTGAGTGTAGCTCTCTAATGGTGATGGGTGTTTTCTGCTGGCATGAAATTGCTAACTTATCTCAGAGAGGGCAAGATTAACCACCATCACTACTGTCACGCCAGGTTTTATTCATTGCCTCTCTCTGCCCACCTCATGGTGATGGAGTGCAGCAAAGCCTCGTATTTTATGTGCTGTAATTAGGATCATGTCTGGCAAGGAGAGGGGTCACAGGTATAAAGCAGGCCTGTATCATAATGCAGATACAGTGTGATTGTCAAGTTTGTAAAGTTCTTCAGCTGACTGAAATGCAAGACACAAACTGACAAGATGTAGTAAAAGAAATTATCTTTAATGAGTTATGGAAATATATATAACAAAAAAGCAAAACAAGAAGGAAGCAGGAAACTCCAATGTAGAAAAACAGGGAAAAAAACAAAAAACAAAAAAGGGAACAAGTAAACCGATGAGGGAAGGAGCAGGAACGAGAATTGTTTAACAGGACTATAGGACAAGCTAGCGTACTTGCGTGAATGTCTCTCTGGATACCATGCCCCAACATTCCTTGCACTCACAGGGGTACCCCAAAAGGAGCAGTGCCATGTGGTGGTGTGATTAAAAATGACAAAATGTTCCCACAAAGGAAGTAACACAAAGAAAAGAAAAATCTCATAGACAAACAAGAAGACACAGACAGGGGGAACACCAAGCACAAGGAAATACTCAGAAACACAGTCAGTACAAACAACAATGATGGGCTTTGTTTGTTGAGTTTTTCTTAGAATTTCTCTTTTATGAAAGGCATTACTGAGGTTCAAAATGTAAAAAGTCACTTTTGCTATAGTATCAGTCATCCCTAACTGATTACAACAGTAGTTATTTTCATTTCACAAAAAAAAGATAGGGTAATCCTGTCCCCTAGATCCCCAAAACTCTCTGTGACACTCCATCTATTATGAATCTACTGAGGTCTTACTAACCTATTATTAAGCTAGTCACTCGTATGACTTTGAACTTTGCTAGTGAAGGTGGACACAACGAGAGACTAGCAATATGTCTCAATTCAGATACTATGAATTAATTATGAATTAATTAATCAATTTATTATTATTATGTCCTGATATGTAAAACCTTAGAATTAAAAGAAGGTGTATTTTCTTTTTACCATGACTTCTGTACATTTTTATGTAGTACTCTACATACACTAAATACTTGGGTAGTATGTGATTTTTGACAGGGTAATGTTGTCTCAAAACACAATGAGTTGTGCACTTGCCAGAAATGATGTTTGCGATGATACCAAATTCTTCTTCTTCTTGTGAAGACAACAATTAATTATTCATAAACATACCCACATCACATGAAATGTGTGATTTACCTTCAGTGTCTGATTTTTTTTAATTTTTTTTAAGTGTCACTGTTAGCTTCCTAGCTAGCTATCATCACTGGTGCTGACAATGTAACCTTCTATTGGATGAAAGTTTTTTGGTACTCCTACCCTTTCCTGTAGATAGCCAACATGGTGATAATTGAAGGTGAGAAGTGCATAGTGTTCCACACTTTTTCTCCATTATTAGTACAGCACCTGGGTATTTGTAGAGCACTTCATGTAAAAGAGTGCACTCATGCATTCAAAATAGCAAGGGTAAGGGGTACGCGAATTGAGACACTGCATAAATCGCTGTCTCTGCTTTCAATGTTGAAAATGTTTACAAATCTGTTATAAAATTAGATAAAAACTGATGTTAAAATCATATCAGCATGCATAACCTCAGACAGATGTAACACTTGGTCATAAAGTGGCTGAAACCCATTTTAGACAGGAGGGATTCCTTGGGGATGTCAACACTTGCAAGCTGAGTCGACTGACTAAGTGCAATGTGTAAAAATTAATCTGTAGCAATTTGTGTGTGCTGTGCCAAGTCACACTTAGGTGTACAGTACCTTAAGATTTGAAGAGCTTTTTATACTGAACACTTCAGGCTTTGCCATGTTGACCTGACAAGACTTCTTACATATTCAAGCTATCGATTACACCTTCAAGTCAGTCAGAATTAATTCTTCCATGCAATGCTAGAGTGACAATTAAAGATTAAACACTCCTTCCCTTTGATATCCCTCTACCAGGAATGAGTCATGAACAGAAGGTGTCTTTTCATCTGACACAGAACAGGCAGTTAATGTAGTCACTGCTGTATGGGTGTTTATCACCGTGACCATATAAGACAAGCATGTAGCCCAGTGTATGTTTAGAAAAATGTATAAATGAATAGATTTACTCGAAGTTTAAGTTTCAATTTAACATTTATTTTTAGAAATAAATCCTGAAATGGTTGTCTTTATTTCTTATTCCTTGAAATTAATATAGAACATCAAAGGTATGCAGTAATCAAGGCAGAAGGATGTCACAGTAGTTGAAGTTACAGTAGCTGAACTCCCAAAGTGATTTTTTCTTTCACACGTTTTTATACCTAAGAACCAGCTGAGGTGCAACAAACCAGCCCACCCAGCTGACAGCAAGGTAGACTTAAATCATAGGATCTTTTTTTTTTCCTCTTGGACCTGTCTGGCCTACAGTCAGTCATGATGGATGGGACAACAAAGTGTGCTCTGCTGTGGGCTTCAGCTGCTCTTAAATGTATGGGCAGGGGGATGGAGAGATGGACAGTAGGCAGAGGGATGAGCTAGAAGGACCAGGGGAGATATATGAGAAGAAGGCCGGGGAGAGGTGATAGATGTCTACGAAGAGGGGCGAGAGGGATGGCATAGGTAGACCAAGGTGACCACTGAGAAGTTATACTGTAGGTGGGCTGTGGGGGGTTATGGTGAGCCTGTGATCTGTCTCTGTCAGTTGGAGGAAAGGGTTTTCTCCCTCAGATGATTCTGAAATTCATCACTGGAGCTAGAGGTAAGGGTTGTTGTGTGTGGGTATGTGGAAATGATCCACTCACTGCATGTTCCGCTTTATGGTAGTGATTTATAGCAAATATAGAACCTGTCTGTTTCATGATGAACCTGACTTTGTTGACTCAACATCATGGGCGCAGCCAACCCTGAATGCTAAGAAAAAAAGATGAGACGAAAGAGAGAAGAGACTCAGAATAATATACATAGAATGGCAAAAAGCTAAAGACTATGCTGTGAGAATAAAATTGTACATTCACTGTTTCATATGAATTCCTTTGTACTTCCAGTGGCTCACCAGGGGGTTGTGTCCTTTGATGTCCTTAGATGATTGCTGCAGTAAATATACTGTATTGTAAAATGTGCTTCTTTCCATAGCCTGTCAGATCAATTACATGGATTCATAATGAAAAAATATGTAGAACTGATGTGACAGAATTAATTTCAATCGAATGTATCCAAAGCTAGAGAATAATTCATGGCACAAGTACTTAAATCATCCAGACCTGCATTCACTTGCAAACTGAGCTTCGTAACAGATTGAGATTTAGTGTTATTACACATTTTATTATGGAAAAGGCCCCGCGGCAGCTCCACTGCTTCTTTACTGTAAATTAAAATTCTTTGAAGTAGATCAGATACTATTGAGTCTTTTATTGAAAATATTTAAACTAAAAGTAGGAATGGCAATGTCAACCTGTAGGTTGGTCCACTGCTTTGGGCTACACAGATACATCAAGAACTATTAAAAAAGGAATTTTGTACAGGCCTTCCTGGTCCCCAGCAGACCAATCATCCTTCTTTGCATTTCCACTGACATTTTCAATTGCACCAATTTAAGGTTCGTATTCATGGTTTGAAGTGAAATGTCTCGACAACTATTAAAATTCACCTTAACAGACTGCTCCGCTGATTTAGTAGGTTACACAATGCAATCTGACCACGAGCTAGAGATTCTCTTAACACTAGAGCGTGTGATTTTTTTTTTTTTTCATTATTTTTCAAGCTCGCAGTGTTCAGCTCTACGTAAAGTTGCCTCAAGTGAATATTGTTTGATGCAGATGGCAAATTTTGTTCTGCTCTCACTGGAGCCACAAAAGACATTTTTCCAATATTTAGTAGCATTCAGCAAGACATTTATAATGAATCTGGTGTATCTAACACTTTTTCTTTAACTTTTAATCCAGAGCCAGCTTTAAATATTACATAATATCAAATATTATGGGGGTTTTTTTCCAAGTTGCTTTGGCTCAATTATCTAATGATAGTTGAAGCTGTCAAAACAATATAATAATTTTCATCATTTTTTTAGAGCTTGAGTGCAAACAAGTTACAGCAATTTGTGATCATGGTGGTGCCTAGTCAGATAAACATGTATGCTACAGTCACACTAGGGAAAAGAGTGGTTGGAGACTGCAGCACAATCAAAATTATTGTGACTGTGTGCAATGAAGTTGAGATCTCATTGCCTTTGAAATGGTTGCTTCGAAGACTGGGACCACATCTGCGACCACTCACAGTCAGTTTCCGCCTTCAAAGCGTCTTTTGTGCATCAAGATGGAGGTAAAATGGTAATAAGACAGAGTCAGACTGCTATCCATTTGTGGTTGAATGGGGTCAAGTTGGCAGTTACATGCAATCTGTGATAATATAGTGATTAAAAATTGACAGAAATCGCAAATCTGTTGCTGTCTGCATACACAGAAACACATTAACTGTTTGCAAATTTCATGCATGGATAGGTGCTTGGCAACTTTGCTGTTATATAGGAATATAACCAGAATACAACCAGTTGGCAAGCAGTTGAGTCGAGTCCCCTATTGCAAAGAGAGGTGTCACAGAAAAGTTGAACTCATCAGAGCAGACTGACTCAAATTGATTGCAATGTGTGTTTATAAATTAAAAGTTGATTATTTGCAAACCTTCGCCAGTCTGTCTGAGCATGATTGCAGTCAGTCTGAGTTGGACCGCAATTGTTTGAAGACAGGTTGCCTCCCATCAGATGACCTGTGCAGTTGCCTCGTGGTCGAAAGTGGTCGTCCAGAGGTTGAGGGTGTTTCACGCTTAACCTCTGGGTGACCACTTGGTCACTGCAACAACTTGCAAAAATGCAGTGCAATCACCAGGCAATCACCAACTTTTACTAGTTGCATGGAGGTTGCCGTCCCATTTTTGACTGAGCCAATAAAGTAACAGTCAGCCCATGAAAGAGGAAGAGGGGTAAGGATATGTGGTGCTGTAGTAGCAAAGGAAGACAACAGTAAACAGGGAGATGCAAAAGAGTGCAGAGGATGGTTACATTGCAAGGGAGAGCATTAGGTGTGAGGCTGATCACCTCACACCTAATGCGTGAGATTAGGTACAGGAGTAAAGGATGTCCACCTGCTTCCCAGCATTATGTCGTGTGACCACTGGGAGATTATTTCTTTCCTCATATTACCTTAAAGTTAAAAAAAAATAGCAGTGTGTGCTCTTAAAATAAGCATCCCAAGTGCAATCATAATAGCAGTCCATTATTCTCAGAAAATTAATAGTCTTGTACAACAGGCATTCATTTTCAGTGAAAACATGTAGGACTGAAATGAGAAGATGAGGAAAGCGCTTCTAGAGTCATTCTGACAGAGTAAACATTTGGACTCAGACGGGGTAAACAGAACTTCTCATTTTGGCATCAATGACTTATTCATTCACACAAAAATGTAATTTTCACACATGAATTAATGGTTCTGAGTGAGCCTTGCAGCCTTTTGGAGGTTAACTATAGTGTTTTGACACATGTATGTCATGAGCTGTCTTGAGAAATTTATCTTCCGAACTGAGAATGTCAAAAATGTGCCAAAGCAGTTGAGAAGAACTGTCACATTAACATGCTGAGCTAAAACAGTGAACATGGTAAATATTATACCTGCTACAAATCAGCCTGTTTGCACTGTCATTGTTGACATTAACATGGAAGCATTAGCATCTAGCTCAAAGCACTGCTGTTCCTAAGTATAGCCCTACACAGTCATTAGGTGGGATATTGACTCTTAACATCAGGTGCGCATTCATTTATCAGAAGTGTAATGGTGTAAAGTGTCTTCAATCTAAGCTACAGAAGTACTGACAAACCCAGCGATCCACTGCACAACTTATACTGAACAAATATTATATTTGTGATTAGTTTTTGTTCTTGTTCTTGTTCTTTCACATGGCTTTTGTACTTTTAAATTTAATTTGTATGTATAAATTGTTTGTTTGTTGAGGAGTAGATGAAATATTTAGAATTTAACTGAATATTTTATCTTTTCGATAATATCTTTTAGATCTTTTTTTATGTTTTTCAATTTCATAATATGGTTAGAGGGAGGGAAAATGGGACCAAAATGTTTTTGGTGAGAGAAAGACAGAAATTTTGAAAATGCAGAGTACCGGTTGCATGTAAGAGAAAAGGGCAGCAAGTAAAGGATGGAAAGAGGAGGTGGCATTAGTAGAGAGGAGAACGGAATGGATGGGGGAGCCAGAGGGGAGTTTTGTACCGAGGAACACTATCATAATTGTCACATTTGATCAGGGAGGAACTCTAGTTCGCTTCATGGACCACTGCTTTTTTCCAAGCTCCCACCCCTCTGAGGATTCACTAGGCTGAGCATTAGACAAACACACACAAACAAGCATAAGTACCCCCAAGTTTTTATTGGCATTCATGTTTATGGCTGCAGACAAACACAAACATGCAAAAGCTCTTAAATTCACATATGCACGTATACAGATTAAAAGGAAACATAGGAAATAAAAAAAAAAAAAAAAGGTTTTAGTAATTTGGGGATGTTTTATTCAGATGTGTTGTGCTTCGATTTACCTCAGTGTAATATCCCAGCAGTAGCACAACACTCTGTTCTCCCTTGATTTGAAATATAAGCAGAGGCAGGAGGATTACTGAATTGTAGCAATGAAAAGTGTGAATGGGAAAGATGTAAGGTAAAAACATTATTTTGTCTGTGTTATTTTTGATTGAAGTTCGTGCAGAAGCAATCTTCAGAGAGGGAGAGAGAGAGAGAGAGAGAGAAGGGGGGGTAAACCCTAAAGGCAAGTAATAAGTATGGACATTCAAACAGCTGGTGCTTCACAGACCGCTAGGAGGTCCTGAAGGGGAGCTGTACAACTCAAGTGAAATAAAAGTTTGAAAATGCTTCTGTCTGTGTATGTTTGGTTGGTGTCAGAGGACCTGGAATTGAATCGGGCTCACAGATTCCCCTGATCACAGCAACATAAACAAAATGAAAAGGGACGAAACTAAAGAAGCAAAGTATGTTAAACTCTGAAGCTTGGGCCTGCCCTTAACTTTCCCTTATTCGTGGGATGCAAATCAAACACTATTGTTCTGGGCCTATTTAGCCTCAACAAAATTAATCAACACATGCAAAACAATTTTCTGGCAAGGCACGCATTTTAAAATTACATAGAAGATGAGTAGAAAATTACAGCTGTCCTGATTAGGGGGCCAGTGGTAGAGATATGGGTATGCCTTTTGGCTTTTTCTTTTAATGTATTAAAGTTGTGCTCAAAGACTGAGAAATATACATACTATACAGTGCTTAACAAGTTTTTTAGACCGCCAGCCAATGCAAGGTTTATGCCACAGCTGCCCTAAATTAGCAGTATTGGTAATTACCAAAATCATTTTTATGTTTCTGTAATAGTTAATCATCCAGTATGCACAAGCTCTTTAATTGAAATATTTTTAATGCTAAAATATAATTCTTTTTGTTGTCCATTGTTGTTATTTTCAAATTTACTGTTTTACAAAAAAAGCATAAAAAAAAATAGTAAAGCACATTATTATCTTTTGATTAAGATGCCAAATTATTTACTTGCATTCCTGAACAGAAAAAAAAAATGTTTTAGTGGTTGAATGTTATGCTTGATTAATTTCTGACTTCTCAGAGAAGTCCAGTGTGCCGGCTCAAGTTTGGGTATAAAAATGTGAATTCAGATTTATATTCCTCACTCCTTTTCAAAATGGTAAAACATCGAGAACTCACTGAAAAGGAAAGAGTCCGCATTAAAGCACTTTTTGATGCTCGATGGACTTTCTTGTTTGTATGGCAGGTGTTCTGGTAAATTTGTTAAGCATTGGATATGCACACATTAAGTCTTGCAGCTACAGACTGGCGACCTGTCCAGAGTGTACCCCGCCTCTCGCCCTATGGCAGCTGGGATAGGCTCCAGCCCCCACCCATGACCCTGAATAGGATAAGCGGAAGAAAATGGATGGATGGATGGAAGTCTTGCAGCTGTCACAAAGGAAAATGCTCATTTCAACGCAACATTTAATTTCTTAAATGATAGAAAAATGCAAGTGAGGTTGACATTTATTGCACAAATAGATACCCAGAGCACTTGGTCTTTCTCAAATTAGCTTCTTGATGCTGTAATCCTTCTTTGAATGTTTCTGCCATCAGACGTTTCCATAGTGTCTGTACAGAAATGCTCCCTTCAGCCACAGCAGATGTCAGCTAATCAGGTCATGAGCCCCACTGACTTGTGCTGATGTGTACGTACAGTGCATGTACACTATACAGTTGCATGGACAATACAAAGCCTGACCTGGCTACTTTCTGAAGCATTGCCACCAGGTACAGGTCAACTTCAGGGCTGTTAAAATTGTGATTGCAACTTCACATCAAATATAACGTCATTTCTGACTTAAAGCTGAGAAAAGGAGATGAAATGTTTGTGCAAAAGGACTTCACTTTCTCAGTGCTGTGAAAACTTTAGTGCAGAATATTGATATCCAACAGAAATATTAAAAGGCTTTGTTCCTTATTCACTTTGCTTACAGAAGAAAAACCTAGAGCAGAATTTATATTTCTAGAATTTCCCTCCAGTGTATATAACAGTATAATATCCATATCTATATCTGTGCTGTCCCAAAATTTGCAATATCATTGTGTGTTTGTTCTTGCCCAGACATGTGCATGTAGTTTCCAAACTTGTTTCATGTCTCTTCGAAATAGCAATGGGACTCTCCATGGTGCTGAAATCTTTCCAGGTTGTTGTCTATGAGAGTACTACTCTGTGTTTCTTTTCTACAGTGTGTGTGTGTGTGTGTGTGTGTGTGTGTGTTCACTAAAAGCATGATCTTGAAGCTTCAATGAGCTCTCCATGGTTCTGAAATTGCAGCAGACTTAGCAAACTTAGACATCCTTTCCATCATCCAGCTTCCATTATGTCATTATTTCAGCTTTCCTTTCACTGTTTATTTTGAGTAACAAGGTCATTATTTGGCAGTAAAACCAGACAGTAATGTTAAATGTTGGCATTCATTTCTGTAACCTGCAATTTAATATTAGGCAGACATTTCTGTGGGCTTTACAGGTTTTCAAAGCCAGCCCAAGATCTGCAAGAGGACAATGGAATTATAATCCAATAATAAGACCAATACTATACTAGTAAATCCAATATCAACAGTCCAATACATCAGATCTAATAAATGGGAGTACTATGGGCAAATAATGTTAAAAAACAACAACAACAAATGTTGATTATTTAAATTAAAAAAACATTTAAACATATAATTTGTGTTATAGGTGTGTTGAAAATTTCTATTTAATTTTTTTTCCACAAATTGCATTTATGATGTCTTTTTGTTTCTCCATCATTTAGAAAGTTCATTTTCTCCATCTTTGTAGACATAAAATAATGAATTAATGAGGCTCTGGACATTGAATGAAAAAAAACTCACTATAAAAACCCTCAGAATACAGATAAGGATAAAACTTTAAGCTTTTATGGATATAAGTGACTGTTAAAGTGATGATTTCTGGCTCAGAGTATGAGGGATTTTGAGAAAATACCCTTTCATAGAGTTTTATTGGAAAACACAGTTTCTTGGTTAAAACTTTTAAGCAACAGATATCCCTTTCATGCTCTCTGAGCTTTTTCTCTGAATATGCAAATGCGTTATTATGTGTAAAGACGTAAAATGAACACATAAATAGCTATTTTAGACATTTTCTTTGCACTAGTCTGAAAACATACATAATATTGCATGTAGTGTCTCTCATGAAATAGACAATAAGTCTATGAAGAACACGTTTTGTTTTTAACTTTTAGTCGTGCATGAATGTATCAAATGAAAGGTCATATACAGCATTATTGTACCAGTCCTCATCTAAATATAGTTTGTATTTAGATTACTGCAGTACAAAAGCACATGCTTGAAGCACCTGCCAGACATCACTGTTATACAATGCAAGGAAACATTTATAGTCCTAAGAATGATTATTCTATCTCTGCCAAGAATATTGACGCAAAATAGGCTGCTGCAGTCAATGAAAAATTTTCCATCCTTGTGACGTTTTTATTCTGAGCTGCTGCCTTACCAGATGATGATGTATGGAGACGTGAGGATGACAAGGTTGAATAATGTCTGCATCCCTTGCTGGACATTTGCTATGTAGAAGACACAAAAGTCTGTTATTTCCCTGTTACTAGAGTAGTTAACCTTATCAGAATCCATTTTTCAAGTATCCGTGAGAAATGAGAAGTTGGAAAGAGAAAATACCCTCAGACAGTAAGTGACTTTAAGTTGTGGAATTTTTTTTATCAGCATATATAGCTGCAGAATTAGTTATGATGGCATGTTGTAATTCTAATAAATGAGAAAGATTATATCAGTCACAGGCAGTCTGCCTTTTGATCTCTTTTGTGCTTTCATTTGGTCCAATTCAAGAGCCCACAAATTTAATTCTCGACAGAATCCTCTCAGGCAAAAAGCAAAAATGTTCATAGAAAGCACAAGAGCTCTTAGAGTGGAGGAATTTAGCACCGACAGATCAGTTCACAACTGTACATACAGAAATAAAACCCTGTTTTTCTTTTTTAATTAATCTGCTAAATAAAGACACATGCATTCCGTCCTGACATTTAATGAATACAGACTCATTTAATTTTAATGGTGTAATATTAGTGTCACCACAAAATCATTATTTCCCAATTAAAAATGGTTCTGTCTGCAATGCAATTCAGTAACCTGATGTAATGCCTCAACTCTTGCAGCAAGTGAGTGCCAAATTACTAAGGACAATTTGCTCTAGAAATCTGGCCACCCACTGTTTCACAAAAAGGTGCATGAATAGAGAAAAATGGGGCTTCACTTTCAAAGCGAATTTATGAACTTGCAGTAGCTGAAGGATTTGTGGTTAATATTCAAGCTCTGACATGCTGTAATCTGCCAGACATAGTTCCATGATAGCTTTTATTTTCTCTCTGTCATTTGCGGCTCTGCTCAACGAGCCCAGTGGTGAGCAATTTTCAAATCTGGGCTGTGAAAGTAATACAGTTCACATTTGTCTTCAGAGTTCATTTTTACAGTGTTCTTCTGACCTTCTCTGTGTTTGTCTGCAAATGTCGCACCTTGATATTGACTGTTAAGTGAAGTAAAATTGGGTGGGAAAACAAACAACTTCAGCATGCACAAAAGCTTTCATTCTCTTTGGCTTGAATGCATTAGGCTAGTGAGTAGGGTATGACAAAAAAAAACAACTAATTAGCAACTTCATTATGGCCAAAATGGATGATTAGTTAGTCAGAAAACTGGAAGAAGATGGAAAAATACATGCATATATGGATGGTAAGTGTCTGTCTGCTAGTGAAGCTGCACCTCAGTAGCCTTTCCTCCAAAACTGAGCCTTCAAAGTAGCACTTCAGTTGACCAGTGTCTCATCAATTTTACTTATCCTTATGCAGATATATACAGCAAGGCACTCCAGTGTCTAATCACATCATCTAAATTATAGAGGACACCTAAGTAGAAGTATGGCATCTGATGCAAAATAGCATGAAAATATTAAAGCGTTGTGATTGCATGTTTGTGTCAGCGATAGCCTTTTAGTTCAATCTAGACTTGCAGGACTGGTAAGAAAAGTACTGACGGTGCTAAATCTCTTCAAACAGAAAGCCTGGAGAGGTAACAGGGACATATGTGCGCTGAGATGTGTGCTGTGTGGTTTTGCAGTCACAACTGTAAATGCAGTGCGAATTTGTTGAAATAACTGTTACCTGACAGCCATTGCATTTGGACTGACTTTATTCTGATCAAGTGGGAGATATTGCAGAAACATCAGTGAAGCAGCCAAATCAGTGTGAACTGATCCAAACCAGGAAATCTGCAGAATTATCCTTTAAAACGTGTGAATTCGAATAAATCTGGGCTTGTGCGCTTGCTGTATTTGGAAACTGCGCGTGCTGACGTCATTACGGGTGATGGTACTGAGGCTAGGACGAGCAGGAAGGAGGAGGGAGCGGGAGGGGAGGGGGGTTCCGCTGTGAACGCGCTTGACGGATCCCCGGCGGAGGGCAGCGAGGGCGCGCATCTCTGTCCTCCGCTTGTGAAGCGACTGCAGGGGAGCCAGATGCCCGACTGTGAGCCGCTGCCTGTGGATACCTATCCTAAATGCCAGAGCAGGCAAGAGACACAGACACATTTTACTCCGTGACAGGGAAGAGGAGAGAACAGAGGCAGTTAAAGGAGTAAGAATTTGTTTTTCATTTCCCCCCCCCCCTCTCCCCCCCCCCCTCCCTCTCCCCCCCCCCCCCCACCCCCCCCCCCCCCCCCCCCTCCGA
>VUQI01061285.1:21381-35488 GCA_015106735.1 Paratilapia polleni
CACCATAAAGGTTCCTAAATCAGAGCTCTTCCCGCACGGATTCTTCCTCAACATTTCCGCCAAGGGCTAGGAATGCTTGTAATGATTGTTGGCGGGTCTCAATATCTATATCTTTATGTTAGAGGGACTGATGCTCAGCCCCCCACCCCCACCCCCCACCCCCCGCGAGCGCTCTGCGCCTGGGTGAGTGGGTGCCTTCTCCCATTGAATGTTAAAGAGCCAGGATGTACCAAAGACGCCAGTGATCGTGCGCTGGGGATTGAAAGGAGGCTGCTTGACTAACATCCGTACTGGCATCACAGCACACAACAGAAAGCCCTTTGAACGCTGTTTGATGAAACACTGAATTCTGATTTACTTGAGAGGGAGATGTATTTTTAGGCGCCTCTAACCGTGGCGTGCGTCTGCCGCAGTGCCTCTCCATGCTACCATACCTCTCTCGGTCTAGTGCGTGTTGTTTTCAGTAAAAAGGATAAGTATGCTGGGTTTAGTCTGTGAAAACGGTTCCTCAGACGCCCGCCTTGTCTCCCCTCGGTAGTGAGCAGGTGGCTCCGGTGACGCTGAGCGGGGATGACAAACGGGACGCGACAACGGGAGTGCAAAGGAGCCTCCAAGCACTCCCCCCGTCTCTCTCTTTTCTACCCATCTGTTGAGCATGCAGTATGTGCGCTCTCTTCGCACGCACCTCAAATCAAACTCCCATTGCTGCTATCAGATCCCCTTAAATTATGGAATGTAACACACATGTCAGCAGCGACCTCGATTATTTTGTTTCCCAAGTCGCCATCTGTGCCATGTTAAACAATTTCCTACAATATTTTACTTCTTCCACCACTGAGCAGACAAACTCTTGTTACAGCAGCCTGTGGGTGAACTGGTGTAGGCTATTTAACAGGGACACTGATTCATGAGCACTGACTGTCTCTTTGGTTCTTGGCACCATTTAGAATCTGGATTAACAGGTCAGACATAGCCAGCAGTATTACTGTAGTTCTGCTAAGGGAACTTGGTAATCATGTAATAGATTTGTAAGGGGGAAATAAAGCACTGGAAAACTATACAGTGGGGCCACAGAACCCTATTAAAAGGGATACTTGCTCTTCATTTGGAGAACTCTGTACTGTAGCCATGTTTCCACCCTGTAAGTAGAGAGCAGTAAATAAGCATAAAATAGCCTCTTGTTTTATTTAAATTCACTTCTTGTTTTACTGCTATAGCTGGTTATGGCTGCTGTTGTAACTAATGACAGCAGCAGAACCGTTTTTAGCCCAGATGAGCAATCCAGGATCATGGTTTATGATTTCCACATGAGAGAAGATCCCATCTTTATTTTTTAACCCCTGCCGATTAGAGGACAAAGGGAGGATAGAGGTATATAGGAAGTTGTGGCTAAGTCTTATTATCATTTATATATATATATATATATATATATATGTATATATATATATATATATATAATGATACCTATGGTTGACCTTGGATTAAGTGAATAAATGGTTCACAGAGGATGCTCAGAACCAGTCCCTGCCTCTGCAGCTTTGACAAGTGGTCAAGACACAGTTGAATTAAAAACACATCATACTTTGCACTAATCTGCAGTTTAACATGTTTCCATTCATTCTTCATTTCTTTTTTAAAGAAATGAACTCTGTGGAAACTACAGCATGTTCTTTGGATTATCCAGAGGGATTACACTTCTGGAAGCAGATGTTGTTGTTTTCATATTATTTTTTTTGCATTACCATGAGCACCATAACAACAACAACAACAACAACAACAACAACCAAAGAAAAGAAATCCATTCAAATCCAATCAACCCATAGAGTTGGCAGCAGATTAGTATGTTTAGCAAAGCGTACATGAGCATAAATGTTGTCATCATTTAGAATTCAGTGTGTAATTTATTGTACCAGTGCACGAACAGCATCATTCTGCTTCTTAAATATCCAGTTTAGTTATGGAAATTATACATTAGTTATTGGTCATGATTTGCAGTGTGTGCAATGCGGGCATGTACTGAACCTTGCAAAAGAACATACTGCATTCGTGATGATGTTTAACATCTCTTTGAGTGCAGAACTGGTATCTGTTTGTATTTTCTAATGTTTTGGGTAGTGTTGCTCCAAAAGCAATGCCTCCATTCAGAGTATGTCTGTCCCTTGCCAAACTGGTCAAGGCCACTGCCCGCAACACTCTCCAGAGTATTCTCTAGCTCTTTCAGAAACAGCCTCCTTATGCAGAGTATCATCCAGGCTGGATTTTCTCATTCGTGCCAGGCTCCAAAATGAGATCAAGCTCTTCATTCACAATTGCAAAGCAACATGCATCCAAATTTTAGTTCAGGCAAGGTGTAAATTGGTTGCAATCTTAGGTCCCACGAGGACAGGAGTGGGATATCTGAGAAATAATCACCTGTTGCAAGATCAAGAGTGTGACTACAAGTGCCTGTGAAAACGTCTCGCTTGAAAAGAAATGTAAACAATATAAAAGATTGAAGATATCCTTATTTGGAAGAAATCGTTAGTTTTACATCCTCGGTAATTGCGTGTGAAGGGTGCCTTTAAAACCTTATGGCAATCAGTTGAAAAGAAGAGCCACATTTATTGCAAAATAAAGTTATGAAATGGCCAATTTTGACCAAAGAACGACAGGAAGGTTAAACAGAACAGAGAAACGAGACGGCGAGTAATTACTGCACTATCACTGAATGATCATCTGAGCAGCTGCTGGAAAGGCAACACAAATGACAGTGTGACACATATCAGCTGAAGATGTATGAAAACCACCCAGCTCTGTGGCAGTTTTATAAGGCCTGTAAATGTGATACTAATAACATCTTCAATATCCACCCACATGTCATGCACTAATGCTGGCAATACTAAATCTTTCTCCTTCTCTGTCTCTCTCTCCCTTTTTCCTCTCACACACACGTAAACTGCACACCGTAACCTCTCTCTCACCTATCTGTCTCTGTGTTTCACATCTCACTTTCGCTCAAGCAACTCAGATGGGCAAATGTTCAAGAGCATACATCAACACACACTCACGCACACACAAACACACACACACACACGCCAACGGAGGGAAAAACAACACGGTATGAAAAGTGATGGTGGCACGTCAGGCTGTGTGTGTGCATACACGCATGCTGTTTAAATACTGCATATGGACTAGGGGCCACATGACAGCTTGATCTTTCCTGGATCACTGCACCCTGGCTGAGCCATTGTTCCTCTGACACCCCCTTACATACACAAACACACGTTCCCTCCCCTTCGTTGGCCTTTCCCTAACAAGCTTCCTGTTCTCTTCTCCTCCTTCCATCTTTCTTCCTTATGTTCTAGCCCCATCCATCCATCGTACCATTTCTCTAATTGAAATACTACCAGGGGTCCTTATTACCTCTCTGGATCTTTATAGTTAGGCTGGGATTGATAGAAGAGGACAACTATGCACAGCTTAAAATACAATATCAGTGTAGTGGTCTCAACCTGTTAAGTAACACACCAGCAACTAGGCTGAAGACTTTTAATCATTGCATCTAGAAAATGCTGTCAGCTCTCTGCAAATCAGTCATCAACAGCTCAGGCCACTGCTCAGCAAAGGAGAAAGGGCTAATGAGGAGAAAAAAAAAAAGAAATAATCATAAAATATGTAGACTGGATTCAAGAGTAGGTCAGAGAGATAACCAACATGCTTAAGATGCTTTGCAAGAAGTGAACAAAAAAACACTGCAGAGGTGACAAAAAAAAAAAGATGAAGGATTTTCTTTCACGCCGCTCCTCTCCTCAGCGTCATACATTGTACACTCCTACTTCGTATGCTCTGCCATGCTCCATTTGGAGTCACAGATGCCTCTGTCACTGGGGCAGCATTCATTTGGCGCGGCCCCCGGGTGACTGTGTCAATATTTGTAGTGAGTGCCATTTTGGTTTGGGGCGCCTCTATAAGCATGACTGGGCTTGGGCAAGGCTAAAGCTAAAGGAAAATCAACAGGAAACAAAAACCCCGGCCCTATAGACTCACTATGTACAATTAATTAAGCCTTTTGGCAAGAATAAAAGGATGGGCCTCCTTGGGAATAGATATGTTGGGGTTGCAGGAGGATGATGATGATGATGATGGGCAAAACAAATTAATTGCCTTGAATTGCTGAGATAATTCACATCTCTGATTAATATTGATTGCACAAGGGATAAGAAACTGCCACAATACAACCACACAGAAGTGTTAATTCACTTAGATTTTGTGTTAATGACTCTGTGCAAAGATGAAAAAGGAGACTTTGCTGGGCAAAGACTGTGCAGTTTGAGGTTCTTACTTGGTGTTCATTAAGCTGTGTGTTTATGACTAACTGCATCCCAACACTAATATGTGCCTTTTATATAATGTTTTTCATAATGTGTGGCCCCTGGGATGAAGAAAGAGCACAAGCTGGCAGATTGTATTGATTCAGAACATCTAAAGCTGCAGTTTATAGTGTTTTACAGGAGGACCCACAAGGATTCTTTAAGTTCATGATTGCTTTTACTCAGCAACCTACCTGACAAATCTTACTTTTTCATTCACAACCCACCTCTACCACTCTGTTATAGCTCGTGTTTGTCACTCTCCTCTCCTCGTCTTTGTAGCATTGCCATGTGCACACTTCAGCAAAACCTTCTTCTATTCTTCTTCTACTTATTATATTATTAATATGTAAAGTGAAATGTCCACGTCACTGTTTTCAAAGAAACACACACACACACACACACACACACACACAGGTGCTGCCCTTTGCAGCTCACACATAAAGAGGGGGCTAGTTCCACTGCGTAAGTCAGTGTACAGACTCGTCTGCCTCAGCACATTGGCCTCATCATCAGCAGAGTGGCCTGCTGTTGCACCCATCACCCCCCTATTACTGCTCTATATAGAGGAGGATGCTTCGTGTTTGCAGCCCGACAAGTGGAATGCTCTGCTCTGCCAAAGCAGAAGGAAGGAGCTTTTGTGGTGTGGTCTTGCGGGATCTGATGTGCTAATGTGCGTCCAGTGTTGCGCGTGCAGACTTGGAAGATATACAATGACTCCTGCACCCAAGTGTTTTTAGCTGAAAACAATAAAATATTGCAAAAGTTGAATTTACTGCAGGTTTTAGTTTTAGAAACTAGGTAAGAAACTATATGGAATTATTGTGATAAATAATTCCAGTGGTGTTTCCATTAATTTATTAGATCAGCTTTATGCATTTGTGTCCAGCTCTTAATTTGTAAGTAATTTATTGATTCTAAGAACACTTAGCATTTTGTTTCCTGAATGTTTCCTACCTCTTAGTAGCTTAGAGCAATGGCTCTTAAAGTGAGGTCCGAGGATCCTCAGGACTCAGTGATCCATAACTACAAGGTCTTTTGTAGTAATTTGAAACCAGGGACCAAAATCTGCCTTCAGGTGTTTGCAAACCAAGCCAGCGAAAGCATCACTGCTGTTAAACTGAGTCCAAATACAGTTTTGATAAAATGACCCTCTATTTAAAACTATTTAATTGGTTTTAAAATTGAATACTTTTCTGTTTATCTCTGAAATAATTAGACTAAAAAGCTTTTGTACACATATATCTAAGAGTACAAATAGTAGTAAACACGCATAATCAGTGTTAGGATTATGAGCACTTCCTTGGAAATTCTCTGGCTCCAGAATGTTTGAAAATCCCTATCCTAAAGTAATTGTCATTGAAATTTCTTACCTGAATGATCCCGTCTTATAAAATCCTTTATCTTACTTACTACTGCTAACGAAACACAAACAGAGGCCTCAGACTCCTGACAAGTTGACAACTTCTGACACCTTCACACTTATCCTTTGTGAAAAGAAGGAAAACCTTAATGACAAAGAGCTGGAAATTATCTCAAATAAGGGCATCTCATCTCCCCAGGCTATTGTCATGAATAAACTGTGTTCTTGGAATGTGCGCCACTTGCCTGTCTGAATAAAGGTTGAGAGAAAAAAAAAATCTGACAGGCATTCAGGGGTAACATGCTGTGATTTTATGTGCTGCCAGTTTTCAAGTTTCATTAGTTCTTTGTGAGGCTGTTTGCTATATGTGTGATTATGCATGAGGTGTGTTAGTGTGCGTGTGTGTGTGTGCATCTGTGTGAGTGTGTGAGCACATGGAGAACCTCCCCAGGTCCAGTGGCTTGTCAAAGCTGTAGCTTGTGTATTTTTGGAGGAAGTAAAGTGGACAGGTGGAATTCCAGTCCAGCGGCAAGCTGGATAGACTCACACTGTGACAGGTGTGTACATTGGCAGTGCAGAGTTGCCATGGAGATGATTAGCCGAATCCCAGTGGTATGGACCTGCACATGTTAAAATGTTAAAATGGAGATTAATTGAGGCTGATAGTGCGTCTCTTTGTGAGTTCAGATGTTGGTTTGCAATGCAAAGATAGAGGCATGCATAAAGAGCATGAGAAAAGAGAACATGAGGTAGCAGGTCCAACCTGTTCTCATTTCAAAGGCATCAACTAATGCTGCTATGGTCTCAAAGAACCCCCTTGTGTCACTTTTAAATGCGCTCAGTTAGCATCCTTTTTTAATGTATAGGGTTCTTGTGAAGGGGCATGTTTTAATCCCAGCTTAACCTAAACCTAACCGAGTAGATTTGGTGCCTTACCAGCAAACAGCTGCAGCTGTAAAAGTAAAAAGCGAGTGAAAACAAAACGAAACTCAAAGCTCAATGGGACATAAACGGCGGTCTTCTGACTGATTTACCGTCTCCAACCTCCAAATGTAGACTCTGTCGTTCTTAGAGTCTATTCCCTTGGTGCGTACGGCACTGATGCCAGAGGATACCCCACGCATATCTCTGTGTCATATGACAGAACATCAGTATTTGATGCCCTGAGATGAGAAAAAGTTGGCAGGTCAGAGGTCAAAGAAAAAACTAAATTAGCTGCAAGTGTAGGAATCTTGTGAAAAAGTGATCAAACAATTTAATATGCACCTACAGTAAAATGTCATCATTGATGTAACATAAACAGAAATACCTTTTTTTTAAAAATTCCACACATTATTCATTCTTTTCCAAATCTGATGCACCAACAACACAACTATTATTGTACTGTGCTCAGTCTAAAATGAATTTTTAGTTGTTGGACATAGAGTAATAGTCGAAGTCATAAATTTAAAATCTGCCTGCTTTGAGTTAGGATAGGTAAAAAGGCGCATAATTAACTAACTAATGGGATGTGAGGTTTGCCAATGTGGTTTTATTTAGAAAGTGTTAACATCAAGTGGACTAATCAGCACATTTTAACATGTCACGCAAAGAACAGTCATCATTCTTTGGGACCCGATCACTTCTCCAGTTTTCATTGCCTCTGAGTCTGTATACATATACATGTATGCTCATCTCCATTTCTAGGACTGCTGGACTCCAATCATGTCTCCAATACATTTAAATGGTATAGGTAGTCCGAATGATACGTGCCTGCTTGAGTTGACGTTACAGAGAGTATATGTAATAGCTCCTGCCAGTCTTGATCTGCTTCACCAGAATTTCAATCTTGGACTCATATAGAGGTCTTGCAGGTTATATAAGTGGTGCAGAGTGGCAGTGAGTGGAGTGATGTGATTTTATATAGTCGAGTAGCTTTTTGGAGGCTTTAGCTTTCTAAGCACATTTGGTTGTTCGAGTGATTTGCTTTGTCTTTTGGCCACTTACATCAAGTGTGTGTCCCAAAATGGCAGTACAGATGTTTGCCTAAACAGCAGAAAGTGATTTTGTTTGTGGTGCTTGTTTGTGACAGTTCAGACTGACTAAATCCAGGCTTTACAAAGAGCTCCCGTTGTTCCTCTCATTTCCCTTCAGACCCTCATCTTTTGTCGCTGTCTCTGTACATTCATCTAGTGGAGTCAGATACTACTTTACAGCTTGGGGTAACTACAAAATTGTGCTCAAGTTAAAAACATTTTCACCCTGAGTTGACATGTCTCTGTTTCTGATTTGTTGACTCCATATGCCTTTGTGTCGCCTTTAAATTTCACTTTGTGTTGTGTAACACAACTGAAGTGCAGCATTGTTTGCCTTGGTGAGAACTGAAGCAACTTTTCTCCCAGGATGAGTGGAAAATAAGTGGAAGCAGCAGCTGAATAGGGAGTAAATACAAAATATTTTGAGCAGCCTGTATTAAGTCCTTTGTACTCAAACCATAAACTGTATATAAAAGATGGACATAGCCACCATAACATCACCCACAGGTTTATGCACTCAGATTCTGAAGCAGCGAGTTGAGCATTTTGGGCATAGCTGTTTTTGGTTTTGATTTAGCCAAAAATCACATGATAGATGGATTCTACTGAGAAACTCAGTTTGTATCATAAGGTAGCCAAACTATCATTCCCTGCCTTATAGTCTATTTTACTCTCTAAATGGGACCATAGTTTACAATAAATGAAAAGCATCTTGTATTAAAAAGACTTGGAAAGTCTTTTTAATAGTGACTGAAATGATAAACGGATTAGGAACATCTCTACTAAGGTATTAAATCAAGTAAGAGGTAGGGTGCTTTTATACACCCAAAAACCTTTTTGCAGCATGAGAAGCTGCCTCCTGCTGGCCATTAAGAAGAATGTAGATATAAGATATTGCACATTGGCTTCACTTTTCAAGGTTACATTTATGTTTTATAGACGGTCAATGACTGAAACACACAAAATTACTAGTTATACTTCAGTCTTTAATTACAGCATTGCCTTGTTATCAGTGACACTATTGTATATAAGGGCCAACATGTTAGGGCCTTGCAGCTTGAAATGCTTTAAAAATGAATAGGTGCGCTCTGATTTTCACAAAGTACCACAGAGAAATGCAAATCCTTGTGGAGCCAGACTGTCATCCCTTCACAGAAGCATTGTGTAATTTATTGTTTCCCCACTAAACATTGTGACCAGAGTCTCATCATCGTGTGGCCCTCTTGCTACCTTCGCAGCAATTAGACAGGTAGATGAAATGAGAGTGTTGCAGAGGCCAGCAATGTAATTAAACTTGGAGTGAGAGGCCACTGTGCTCCTATAAAGCTGTACCCCACTCACCCACACAGTATGTACAGACATTGCCGCAGTGTCCCACTAGTGTGGTCTTCATCAGCATTGTATCTGTACTGTCTAGATGCTAAGCACATAATGTAGTGTCAGGAAAAAGTGATACAGAGGCACAAACACAAAGCAAACTCTGCTTGTGAACCTAAGACGAGCATGGATTATATTGATGGTGAGAATGTGTAAAAAAAAATACGATTACAGTTTGCAAATCCAAAGCAACACCTTAAAAGACGTTATGGAGCTCGATACCAAGACTAACAGGGGAACTAGGCAATCTGTGAAGCTGTGATAAGCAGAAATGTAAAGTAGCAAGCAAAGTTGAGCTTTCTTATAAGCTTCACCCTAGTCTCACGTACCATTGACCTTGCTCAAAGGAACCCTGCTGATTTTGTGACTCCCAGTGTAACAGTTAATGTAAAAATATTGATTATTCATACCAGCTTTGATGCTATGAATAATCATGGAATACACAGCTAAAATTGAGTATGCAGCTACATATATTATGTGAATATGTACATGAGGATCTCTTGCATGCAGGTACATAGGAACTCGCAAACAAGCAGATAAACCAAACCATAATGATATTAAAACTGGTAGTTAATGTGGCTTACAGACAGTAGGAGCCCCAAAAAGAGCTGGGAGCTTTGATTTTTTTTTTTCCTTATATCTCTTCTGTGCTGAAAACCACTCCCAGGAGTATGCTCTGCTGACATGGTGGTGGTTTGGTTTGCAGTAAACAGAGGCTGCAAAAGACCACACTGAACTGTTTGTCTGCCAAGTGTAAAGCTAAAGTCTTGTGACATATCAATTGGCCAAATGATGCTTGTGCCGACTGGAAACTGATGTGCCCATACAGTGCAATTCACTGCTCAAGTTATAATGACTTGCCTCAGGTTATTGCAGAAGCTTCATATATCTGCAGCTTTAGTCTTTTTTTTTCTGGATTTCAGAAATGCACAGAGTGATTGTTTTATCTCTGATTGTTTGGAATGCACAACCTCAGTGCAGGATTATAAAACATCTTACACAGCAGATGGTACAATTAGAGGTAAAAGGTTTCTGTGTGAGGATTGGAATGTTGTTTCAACCATTGGGAAACAAATCATAAAACATGCTAGTAGTTCTCTAATCAAATAACTATGCTGCTGATTCATTCATAAGGTTGTGGTTTGATGTTTTTCTTTGTTTCTTGTGTTTGAGTCTTGTTTGCATCCTCAATGCAAATGCTGTTTTAGAATTATTTCACCACACATAATCTTACCACTATCATCCATACTATCCATAGTTCAAACCACATCATGGTCAAATATGTATTGCAGCTGCCATTGTCCTTTAAAGCAACATTTTCTCACCAACGTAAACCATGTCTTTAGATACAAAATGAATAAAAAAGAAAAAAAAATCTAAAGTGGGACCTTGACTCTGCGGAATATAACTGCATGCTTGTTCTCCGAAGAGATCTTGTTCTTTTTTGTTGAATTAACACTTTTCTCCCAAGCTTTGCACTGTGTGCACAGTCACACACACATGCATGCTCTCTATTCAGCAGTGACAGCTGCAATCATACACACTGAGGCACACTGTGGCACATGAAATCATACAATTACAGTTCCACCTCAGCAGATGCCATTATCCAAGATTATTTCTTGAGCTATACCTTTCTCCAGAAGGGCCCCCGAGTTGTTATGTTGTTCTTCTTGCTGGTTGGAGTTTGCAGAGACATGTAGCTTTATTGACAATACAGCTCTGGCGCACACTGTGGAGAATTGAAGAATTTCTTAAGATGGTAAAATGGCAATGTCTCTTAAAAAACAGAATACAGTTGTAAAAGCTTGACATTAACACTATAGACATGATGGAGTGTTAATAAATGTATTATCCACCTCGAACTTGAAAGCAAGATGTTTTAACCTCATTTGTGTGGATACAGCTGACTTGCCAGCATGATCTCTCAAATATAATCTCTTCTAAGTTACATATTGAGCTTCTTATTACGTCTGCAGGTGGTCACTCCACAGGAACATTAAAATACCTTGCAACTTTGTCTATATATGCTCTAGTGAAGAAGAAAATCCCCGGTGATGCTTAGATAGGTTTTATTGCTTGCGGCCTGACAGTGTTTTAATTCCCCTTGCGGTTCCAGTATCATAGCAGCCCAATCTCCTCTCAACATACCATCAGCACCTTTTTCCAGGACCCAATTTAGCTGGTGATCCTAAAAGTAGCAAGTTGGAGACCTGGGAGATTCAGAATGCCTCTCTTCATGGAATAGCACCGTAGTACGTTAAAGGAACAGACTGTATCAGAATGTAATTAGATGCTGCCAATCTCTTCCAGTCGCTGGGGATAACAGGGCTAGTGGGTCTTTTAATGGTGATGGTTTTTACACATTTCCTTTGGAAGTAGAGCAGAACTCTTGCTTTCAAAACAGGGTGTTAAGCCTCAAAGTATTTTGTCAAAATGCCTGTTGTTACGAATGTTCTCAGTTGGATCTGTTATTGTAAATGATGGCTAGACTTTCTTTAAAACGGAAAGCTGAGGAAAGCGTTAGTCTTTTGTGATGAATACTGAATACTTGTTTTACATTCCTAAATGAATATTGCACCATCCAGTATGTGCTCTGTGATAAGTATCTAGTAGTTCCAACTGGCACATATTATACTTCTCAACAGCAGTATGATTAGTAATTTATAGCAGCTGATGGTGTCTTAAACCCTGATGTAAAATGTGGTTTAAATCCAATAGAGCTTAAGGTATAATGGGAATGTAGCTTATGGGACTGTTGCTTCTATTAAATCTTAAGTCATTCCAATGCTTAGCACTGCCCTTAAGCCTTTCAGACTATTTATAATATGTAGGATGTACCAACTATCAAATGATCTGCTTCTGGAAGTATAACCTGCAAAGCAGTAAACCTATAAAGCATTCTAATGCTGTACATGATACATGGGTAAAGATAAATGTAACTAAATTTGTGATTATTTATGGGTATACTGTACATGCTGAAGGCTGTTTAGAGTGAAAGCCACTGTCAGACGCATACAGCAGAAGGTGGCAGCAGGAATGAGAGGCTACTGGAATTATTAACCCCTCACTGAGTCGAGTGGAGCAGGCAATTACAACCAGTCATATGCCTGTCACACTGCCAGAGGGAGACAGCTTTACACACATACACACACACACACACACACACACACACACAGAAAGCATTTTTGCATCATTCCTAATCACATTGTATTCACCAAGATAACACCTAGAAACACAAGCAGTCACATCATCGTGTTTTAAACAAACTCCCATGTTAGTCCCACTTGTGTGAAAGAGCATCAAGAGACAAACAGAAGCATTAAGTAATCTCATTTGCACCCACTTTCAGATTCACTTTCAAATTAAGTATTCGAAAGCTAAAGGGTTGCTTTCTTTATGGTCTGTTTTTCAATGTGCATTCCACCACACACGTTTCTGAAAAGGTTTTCTCTTTTCATAAAATCTGCCTGTTGTGCAACATTTTCCCTCTATTTGCTGCAGTCCTGACTGCTGCTTCCCCTCTTCATTGCTGTCTTATAAACAGGCCACCCACACCAACTCTCTCCTTCATGCCTTCTATTTCAGGGTGTTAAGCTGCTGAGCATGGCCAAACCTGCTCACAGCAGTATATCTGATCAAATCAATACCTATTTCTCTCTCTAACACTTTTTTCTATTCTTTCCTCTCGTTTCTGACTGCGGTTAACCACGATAGGATGATTGGAAGGCGATACATCCACCGGGTCCGCCTTGTCTGTGTGAGATGGATAGATTAGCGGTGGGGAGAGTAAGATCAGTGTGATGACTTTGCCATACTGCACCGCAGTAAGGTGTTAGCAGATCCATCAGTGTGGCGCGCTTAGTGGAAGCCAACCCAAGCCTACTGGACTCACTCAGGATGCAATGTAACTCCTCCGTCTCGCCTTCCCTTCGTGTTCCCCCATTAACACCTCATGAGGCCAATAAAGGAACAGATTGAGATATTTTGTAACACCCGTAAACAATCAGCAGCATGTCAGCCATTTTCCAGTGTTTGCCTCCACCAGTTTTATCTGTCAGATGCCCATATTTCTCACAAGAATCTATGAATCTATTCCCACCTCTCTGTGCTGTCCTGCTCTCATTCCCATTCGCTCCTCACACTTGAAAGTGTTCTAATTCATTTGCAGCTTCTGAAAGAGCATAATCTTGTTTTGTTCTTCCATCGTTCCTTTATTTCACACCCCTCAGTGATTATAACTTCCTTTTTCCATGTGACTTTTTTTAATCTCAGCACAAGGTATGAGGTAAACAGAGTAATTCTGTTGTTCTGTTTTTTGGGAACAGAGTGGGGTCAGACTCTTTTTCCCCCCCTATTTTTCTACTGTGCCGGTCTGTCCTTTTGTTAGCCGTGTTTGGATGCTTTGACTTAGGTCCAATTAGTTTTAGAAAAATGTGAATAACAATATTTTGTTAATACAGTGCATCCTATCACAATAGACTGAACATATGTGCTCAAATCAGCAATTTATTCATGACTCAGCAGGCAGGTCAACACAATATGAGTATATGTGGGAATATGCACTGCCTTTGTTTTTACTCTTTTATCAACATCTAAAGACTCTTAGTCTGTCTTTACACGTGTACCTCTGTGTATAGCTGTCCATTCCTATCACTCTTTCCCAGGCCTCTGAGTTCTCATCCTACACTCTTTACTCGCTGAAAAGTTTTGTTCCCTTTCTGAAAACAGTCTACGTTAGAGGTTTGTTTTCCCTCTTTCTCTTACCCGGTATGTTATTTTTGTGGGTCTTTTAGTATTTTCTTTTTGCAGACCTGCTGTTCTGGTTATGAGCTGGCTACCTTTGAAGATCCTATTTTTTGAGTGTGGTTTTGAAAGTCCCCTGTGTGCCTACAAACACACACTTTCTTCTAGTCTTTCTCTTTGTTTCCCACTGCCTTCAAACTTCTTCACTCCCATTTGAAGCTAAAAAAACTAATTTCTTGGGAACAATAAACTAGCTATCT
>VUQI01061286.1:0-19899 GCA_015106735.1 Paratilapia polleni
GTAAGCCTAGAATATTTATAGAAACAAGTTATCTATCTGCCATGGTCACAGAATACTGTCAGAACACTGTGTAATCAAAGATAACTCATACATCAACATGTGGTATATCTGCAAGACTACATGGAGAAACAATAGGACAATATGGAGCCTTTCATTCAGTATGGTCAGCCTGACACAGAGAAGTAGCACAATCTTAAAAATTTCCATTACAGTTGCTTGGGTCTTGGCTCCGGGAACCAAATTTTCTTTTTGCAGGCATCGTGAGAAGGATCTTATTCCATTCTTTGAAATGGATGATGACTTTGTCTATTGTGTTGATGTTGAAGGTCGGGGTTGTGAGTACAATCCAGATGAGTGGAGGCTGTTCATTGGCAACACAAAAGCCAGCCTAAAATGTGTCCTACTGCATAATGGCAATTACTTTGCATCTGTGCCAATTGGTCATTCTGTCCAGTTAAAAGAAACCTATGAAAATATGCAAATTATGTTGGAGAAGCTCAAATACAATGAGCACAAATGGACCATATGTGAAAAAAAATGGATTTGCATTTTGTGATAAAATTGATTGAATATTTTTATTGGTATTTTTGGACTCATCGTCACGGAATTCGGTAATATCAACTATTTTCTGGAAAACAGCAGAAATTTCATTTTTTGATACAGGGTGGTGTTATTGATTATTGACTGATTATTATGAAAATCTGGGGACAGTACATATTATTCCCAGATTTTCTTGTGTCATTCAAGGCCAGGTAGTCTCCACAGGCTTCCATTGTGATGGCTTGTCATTTTAGGACCAATATCTTACAGACAACCATACTATATATAGAAGATGGGTCTGAAAAGTGAAGCCAATGTAGAAGTGCCTTAAATCTGTGTTCCTTCAAATGGCCAGCAGGAGGCGACTCCTCTGTCTCCTCTTGTTTGTATAGATGTCTTTGGGAAAACAGCCCTTCGCTCCCTTGCTCTATGATCACAATAAAAGCTTTCCTGAGGAGTTTATAGGCTCAGTTGCTAATTTCAAGTCATGATGAATACATGAAGTTCATTTATGTGAATCATGGTCCTTATTAGAGTAAAGAAGAAGGCTAAAGCAGGCTGGGCTTTATCGTTAGCAATGAGTGTGCAGTGTCCCTGCAGTGTTTCACAGTCAGGCTCATGACCATAGACACCATAAAACATGGACGTAGCTTCCGGGTTGGAAAAATGAAGCCAGTGTGGAAGTGCCTTAAACCAGTATTCATTCTGAAGACCACCAGATGGCAATAGCTGTTGTTTGCAAAAAGACTTCCAGTCCTATAGAAGTCTATGGGGAAATAGCTCTCTGACTTGACCTCTGTAAAGACTTTCCTGATGAGTTTATTACGGGCTCACTCATTCATTTTGGGTCATATTGAATAAAAAATGAAGTATATTTTGTAAATCTTGGTCATACTATGTTTCAAAATGCAGGATTATCTGTGGTATAGTTGACTTGTAATCATAAGTCGTTAGCCAATGAGCAAGCGGTTTCACAGTCAGATCTGTCCCTTTTTGTCTCATCCATTTTTTAAACCAAGATGGCAACGGTGAAAACACTCATCTCAAGGTTTCAAAATGGGACTTCAGAAACCATTGGATGACATCACGGTAGCTACGTTCATCTTTTATACTGTCTATGCGTGTGTTGTTTTGTTTAAAAAAAAAAAACAACTTAAAAAAAAAACTTAAATGACAACAGCAGAAATGTTCAGCTTGAGCCTAACCAATGGGTGACATCATGATGGCTATGATGGCTATGTCCGTCTTTTATATACAGTCTATGCAAACAACACTGAGCAGGAATTCTTTTGGAGGGGCCAACACATAATCCTTGGAAAGGTTAAGGTGAGATGGTTAGCCTGTTATAAACAGCACTAAAAAGATTAGGATTAGGGTTAAAGTGTTGTTGATCTTTGCACAATATAAACCATTAGACACTACATAGCATAGAGTTTGTGATACCAAGCAAAGTGATGAGTGAGGCTGGGCAAATAAGAGCGGAAGGCAGACATCTTGGACCACAAGACAGAAAATTCCTGATCTAACAATGACAATGCACTCTAAACTTCCAGAGGAACAAAAATGGTCCTGTCTTTAGTTCGAGGCAATACCCAGCAGTGCTTTGTCACACTGTGCTCTCCTAATGTCAAAGCCGGTTTAGTTTTGATATATATTTAAATCTTGTTTGGGACATGCTTTGACCTCAAGAAAGTTTGTAATTTGTCTCTGTCCTAATATAAGCTGGTATAACAAATGAATATCTCTGCTGGTGGATAGCACACAGTCACAAGTACAATTTTAACAAGCTGTGGCTGAGAATTCACTTTGAGGGAAAACGGCACATCGCTCCCCACTGACATGGTTTCATGAAACAATGCCGGGAGCTGAGGGGCCATAAATTGCTCAGCGTGAACACCCGCCGCAGCTCATAGAATCTCCAACTCTCTGATTGTTGCTTGCCCAGCTGATTGTGTACTCAACATATTGATTTTCAGTTTGTGGCTCACTCCTCTGTATATTATCAGACATCCCAGACTGGATTTAATCTGCTCTTCACATTAGCACATGCTAATAGGGAGCCGCTTCTATCTCTACGCCTGCCAAGGCTCCCACAGATGACTCGTCAGTGCGGCTGGTTGCTGACTGTCCGGCCTGCTTATGGCGGCAACACCAAGCTGCTGTGGGTAGATTTGGGCTTACTGTGTGTTTGGGGGGATTTGAAAGTCTTCAAAACTGTGCCAGATTACAGCAGTGTGCCATGACATGCTGATGTCAGATTTGGGGATTTTTGTCATGCAGCACAAGCTAATATATAAAACAAATATAGCTGCACTACCAAGATTCTAATGGAGAAATACACCATGAGTCCAAAAGATGTTTGGTTCCAGCACAGAGGCACATCATATCAGCAGAAAAGAAACCAAATTAAATTCTGGTGTTGAGCTTACATGTTTGCAGGAAATCTCACAAAAAAAACACAACAAATAGTCCAAATAGACAATGTTAACATTTTTCAGGTCTTTGCAGGTACCTTTTTATGACAAATTTGCCACTTTCATCCAGGTTTACGCCTCTCAACAGCCCCATTTCCAGCAGCAGCAGTCACCAGTATACCACACTGTACACTACTGAGTGGCAGACAAGGTTAGTGACTAGCAGGTGAACATAATGAAGTAGCAGGTATTTGTTTTAAGCCTTGTCTCCATATCTAGTTATCCATTAGAAAGCTAAAGCTAGCTATGCATTGGCAAGCTGGTTTAGCTAGCTAAAGCACCCACAAAGAATAATGGTACTCGAGGCTTTCTGAATAATCTATTATATACTCTGTCAAGATTTCCAAGCCTAGATATTTGACTTATCATTGCCAAATGCTTTTTGCACTCACTGGCATACTGAATATCAGAGCTCAAAGTTTCCCACTTCTTTCTGCTTATCGCACCTCACGTCTTATTGTCTGTGTCCACTTCTTGTCCTGTTAAAGCCTCAGCTTTTTCATTTGGGTGGCTTATTAAAACTTAGTTCTGGGTAGCACATCCCACCACACAGCAGCTTTTAGACATTTTTCTTTTTTTTTTTTTTTTTGCTTGCAGAAATTGGAAATGGGCAAGGAGGAAGTCAAGGGAGATCCATGAATTGTTTTCCCACCTAGTATGCCTCGGACTCTTTATGTCAGTCAACTCTTGCCTTTAAAATTTAGCTTCACAAAGTATGTTAAAGGGAATAAAAATAAGGTATTGTTGTATTTTTATGACCATTTTAACTTGTGCTACTAACTGTTATTTTTTTCCTGTCATCACTGCAAGTTACCAGATTTCATTGAGATTCCACACTCACTATATCACTGCTAGTCTTCTGTTACGCCCCTTTAGTAGTTTGTGGAGACTAAACTGGCACGTATATATTGAAGTTATGGGACTGCAGTTGGATGATAAAGTTGCTCTGTGTCTGTCTGATATGGAAACAGGCAACTTGCTAGCAATGACAATGCCATGAGGAGACAATATGTTAACATATGTGTCTGATAGACAAAAAAAAAATTGTGAAACTACATTTGTATGTGCATTAACTCAACTGTGACAGTGTCAATATTAGCAAGAGGCCATGACCTTTAGAAATCCAAACTGCACATAGCTAATTAATCATATTAAGAGCCACTTAATTGGGCAGCAACATTCCAGTCAACACTTGTTTTGTGCCACTTCAAGTATCTCTGCACGGTCAGCAGTATATATGTGCGGAGTGAATTTAATAGTGTTGGGAATTGAGTGGGATACTTACAGTTGCGTGGAGCCGTCCTCTTTTATTCATGGCCAGGAATCTGTTACTGTAGACCCCTTTGATACCAATGACCCCCTGAGAAACCGCAAAGAGCTCCAGGACACCTGAGAGGACAAACAACATGATCTGATGATTGACTGGCGACAGAATGTATTTTTACTCCTCTTATGATTTTCTGTCTCTTGCTGCTCGTCCTCACACTGAATATCGCTCTTGACAAGATCTACTCTGCTGTCATGTCAGCCCTGTTATCCTGTTCAGCTGCACCTTTGGGACTTATCTTGATCTTTTAGTGTGCTTCTTTAGATCACTAGTGTTCGGATGGGTAGAAAAAAGGAAACAAGGAGCAGTTCTTCTATCCTTAAATACCCTTTGTCCAAATCTCCATGATGAAAGATTTTTATGGGCTGTTTTGGAAGAATCATATAGCAATCATTGTTATGAGTAAGAGCTAAATTAATCTGAAATAGAATCCTGCAGTAGTAATGAGGGATCTGAGGGGCACTAATACCTAAAATATTTGAGGGCCATAGAAGAACACCTCCTGAGGTCACCAGGTTAGACCAGAGACTGGCAGGACCATAAAGTGAATCCCCTCTGTTAGAGTTCCTGGCATGTTTAATGGCTGTGGTAGTAGACTGGCTGCACTAGACAGAATTTCCCAAATACCAAATTTGCTTCATAGACAAATAATTAGCCAAACCCTTGTATTATTAATGACAATATTTTTTGTAAAAGCAAGAAATCAGTTTAGTGAAAAGTTAAAGTGTCACTATGGAGATGTGTAACGAGTTTGTTATTTGCACTAAATCCATCAGATGATCTTTTACAAACTTAATGCACTTGCCTACCTAGACAATTTTCTTAATTTTTCTTAAGTTACCTTAAGTAGAAGCAATAAAAGAATAGACTGAATATTTTCCTTGCATTCTGTAAGGATAAGTAACTTATTACCTGTCATTATTAGGGGCATGGCCCTAACAATGTGTCACTGCACTGCACCAGGTTTGTTGTGCTGGCGGAGCAGTTTTGGTGAGTAAATTCTAATATTTCACTAGTCTATTCATTAGTACTAATTAGCTTTAGCTGTGTCTGTGCAATGCACTCATACAGTCTATGGATACACCTTGCTAACGAAGCTTGATGGTGTTAGGTGATAACTTAGCACTCCACTGTCTTGTCTGGCTCCATAAAAAAACAAAACAAAAAACAACAACAACAAAATGAAAAACAAGATGGCAACATTCAAAAAGCTAAAACTGAATCTTCAAAATGGGACTTAATAAACCAATGGGTGCCATCTTTTATATACAGTCTATGTATGATAAGAATGTAACCCTATGACCCTCAGGTTGGACTAAACCTCAACTTAGTAATGCAGAGTAATTTTGTGTGCTGATATGAGTTCTGTGAGCATGAAACTTGGATTGATGGTAATCATTTATTTTTTTCCATGCAGGATAACAACACCATATGAAAAGTATGGAGAAAACCAAAGCTGAATAAATATGATTAATGAGGGGAAGATAAACTAGATAAACTAATTTAGAAACTAAATTTGCGGATGATATTGCTATTTCACGTAAAAACTGTACACACAATGTTGGACCCACGTTTCCTGTCTTCATGTAACTAACAAAAAATAAATAAATAAAAAAAAATCCATAAAACACTTCAAGTTTAACAGGCTGCATTGGTTAAAGAACTGCTGTCCTGAGGCATGAAGGCCTCACAACCAAATGCAGCTCATATGCAAACATTTTAAAGTCAGCAAACATTTTTTTAAACTATCTGAGACTTGCATCTGATGCAGTGTGATGGTAAAAGAATCTTCATATTACAAATCCAAGACGTCCAGTCTCCTGCTCGTCTGCTGCCCTGTCATGCAGGATTCAAAACCACATGGCTGTTGCGTTGAAATCCATGTAACCTGACAACTCTTCTAAAGGGGACCATGAAATGGAGGCACAAGTGCACTTTCACGGTGAGCTTTTGCTGTTTCGTCAGCGGAGGAGCGATGAAGGATCTGATGGTGCAGTAAAAACTGAAAGTCTGATTTATGGCTTTAGTTTTTTTCTGGCAAAGCTGACACGAGCTTCACAGACAGGAAGGTGGGACTTCTGGCTTTTTAAAGTTCCTATATTTAACTACAGAATTTTCTGAGACTTTCTTTAAGGTTTTTCATAAATGTTTCCGATCAAATTGCATGTTAGTTTGTCCTGTTCTGCAGAAAGTAGTCTTCAAGGTCAACATCCATTATAGTGTGGAGCACTTTAGACCAGATCCAGTTTTTAGTGTGGATGAACTTTCAACTTGCTAGATATACTGTAATTGTCAGTTTAAATATATTATCATAGCTTTATGTTGGTCATCTTTCTCCCTTTACTGGTGTATTTGAATTTGAAACAAGAGGAAATGGTCATGCTCCACTAACATTTAAAGTCACGTTTGAATTTTCCACGTCTAACGGGAGATTTGTTTTTATAGCCTGTCCACTCAGAAACACACAGACAGCTACATACACACCTAAGATTCATGCCTCTGCCCATGTCCTAACCTATACCCATAAATTGACCTGCATTCCTACACAACTTCTTGTTTATGCTATGCTTTTATGATCAAGAACAAATATCAGCTATTATTTAATTGTTGAATCCTTTGTAATTATCTGTGTGAATATCTGTCTTAAAAAATCCAGCATCCAGTGTGATGAAAGGCACTCAGCGTTGGTTTGTGGTTGCAAAGTCTTATTTCTCTTAAATCAACTAAAATCTGTTTCCACATAGAGCTCAATAATGTGTATCAATCAAATACTGTTCTTTATTACTTTATGTATGGCCTAGTTTGTAAGTCAAATCATTAATTTTGCTGGTACAACAGACGATAAACGTTTTGAAAGCAATCTGTTTATTCAGTCGACAATAATAAACACATTTTTAAAGGTAAATATACCTTTTTTTGCTGTGTATGTTGTAGCGTTATTGTGATTGTGTAAGTTGTGCTGATTTGCAGTCCACCACATCCTGTTGCACCTGTTACTTCCACAAATAGTCTACCTGCCAACATCCCGGGGAGACACAAACAAGGCTCGTCAAACAGATGACTGCTCAGATATTTCACAGGGTCGGACAGCCTAAGTTTAGCTCCTTACCGTCTTCCTGTGTAAATCATTATTGTTCAAATTTACAGGATGGCATTCAAAATAGACGTCGCTGCAAACAGAATGGGGATCAATTGGAACAAACACAGGATCCAAGTGCGCATTCTCAGCGGGACGCACCGGATTCATCCGTGCGTCAGACCTTCATAATTTAGTATTTAGGCTGCTTCGTGCACAGTGAGGCCGGATTGAATGACTTACTCAGCTGGTTGGGCTCATGGCTGCCGCTGACTCTGCCGTCGGGATGAATCTGGAGATGGAAGCCGATGCCAACCCTACAGTAGAGTCTGCATGTCCTGCGTCCCGAACTGATCCCCTCCTCCAGAAGTTGGCGCTCCAAAGAGACGTGCTGAGCTCCAGCAGCGGCGCAAATCAAGTGAGCGAAGGTCAGAAGGTAAAGAGGAACATTCATTCTTTCAAAAAGGGGACATTCGCTAGGCCACTTCTAGCATTTTGGTGTCGCTCCTGAGATCTGGGCACCAGAAACCGTGCGCACGCACTGCATGCAGCGCTCCTGGGCATTACCCCGGTTGCAGTAGCTGGAGTAGTTCTGCTGGCACGGGGATATTTATAACGCCAATGATCTCACTACTCGATGCATGCCTGAGCTCTAAAGGACGTTCTTTCATCCAGATTTTGTCGCCGAGATGCCACTCCTGCTCAGCACCGACCCACAGCTGCGGGGCGTGAAGGAAGCGCGACAGACACCGCACATTTCCCAAGCAATCGTCCGCGCCAGGACGCACTAAGCGCGGCATTTTACGCGCAGGGAAATAACATGTTAACAGAGTGAGGACGCGATTAATTCATACTTGAAACGACGTGGGAAAAAATGTCTCGTTGTGGGCGCTTCTTTCCATAAAATTTAAAATGGACCGCAATAATGAAACATCCCACGCAGGACTGAATACGGAGAGGTTCGGGCTGAGATCCTCAGGTGGTACACCAGAGTTTAAACACCGGCTCACCGGGACTCTAAGGCAGCCGTATTTATAGGCTTTAGTCCACCTTATCATCTGATACGTCCACACGTTTGCTGGACAAGCGTCTGCCAAGCTGACTAATGCATTCTAAGCAGTGTACAGTGGCGATTGTAGTGCAAAAAATGAATAGCAGGAAGAACATAAGTCCCCTAATTAAAAAAAAAAAAATCTCCTTTTTTTCCCCCAAGTACTTTTATTTTATTTTGTATGCCCTATATTAATAACACGAAGATGCAAGATTAAGTTATTGTGTACAGATTAGCCCACTCTCCACTGATTCATCCATCTAAGAGTTATATATTTATCATTATCACACTAACCCGTCATTGTGTGTAAAACATCAGCTGTGGATTGGATATAATACCAAACAGAAATACAGCAAGAATTGGAAAAACAAAGAGTCTGACCATGATAGAATAACATTAAAATCCTCTGAAAGGTTTTTGCATAAAAATATACATAATTATTGTGACAGACCTTACTGGTTCAAAGTGAGTAAAAAATGCAACAGAAGGTCACAGCTTCTGTGTCTTTAAGGTCCTGAAATCACATAAATGAACAATCTCTGTACAGATCACTGCCTTTTGCTCTGATTTGGAGAGAAGAATAATTTCCAGTCGGTGCCTGTTTCTGACTGCTTAGTATAGTAGTTGTCATTCTGGCCATAAATATGACATAAAACCATAACCTGTAGAGAAACAATGAAACTTTTTCTTTACTTCAAGTTCTTTTTTTGTACAAGAGACAGTTTGACCCATGAATGCTTCAGTTTCAAAGTCTTGGCATTTGCTGGCTTTTTGTCACAGTGCTCTCCATAATGTAATTAATAACAGCTGTGCTTATCCTGCTATGTGTACGTCTATAAAAAAATAATATCAAAGTAATAATAGGTGAGTATAAATATGCCAAATGACTCTGATATAACAGCCTGTGAGGCTTCAAGAGTCTGAGTTGCACAAATCAAATTTTTTTTGTTTGTTTTGTTTTTAGTGTGAAATTCCCTGTTTGAGATTTGACACAGTTTTCTTGCTAAGCTGCAGCTGAGGGATAATAAGAGCCTGAGTATGGCTCAAACAAATGTGTTTGCTGGATTATGTATTTTTCCCAGCAAACAATGTCAGAAAGACAGCGAGCCTCTGTCTGGCATTTTTTTGTGGATCAGGCCCACTTTTCAATACAACCACTGGTCCAGGTCTACAGAACTGAAAAACTAGCTGCTGTCTGCCTCAGTTTGGATACTTTAGTTAATACACGTTCATATATAGTAGACTATGTACACTAGGTACTTAGTTGTGTAGCGCATGAGTTTCGACAGAATAGAGCTGTCACATGAGGCCACGCATTTTACGATATGTTGCACATATTCCTAAATCCTTGTCTGTGGAAGACAACAATTTAACATGTTTATACACCAAACAGTGCCTAAAACTAACTAGTTAACTAGGTATCTTTATCTACTACAATGACACATCCTTCTCCTATGGTTTGATAATTGTTTGATACACCCTTCCTGTCCTCTACAGAGCCAAGACAGTGACCATTGACAGTGAGAAGTGTAGCAATGGTCCAAACTCAACTTTTGGACTGTTACAACATCCGGTGCCCTTATGTAGCCACAGTGTGAACGCACTATTGCACTCAAAATAGCAAGTGTAAGTATGGAAGTATGCAAAGTGAGACAGAAAAAGTATTTGAACTTCTCTCTCAAACTCTCATTTTTCCTGTCTGAAAGCATCCCCCCTTTTCATGCCCTATTTGAACGATTCACCCTTTTTTATGATTGTTTTATAATAAACTGGCAATCAGCCCGTAGTGGATCTCTCAAAACTCTAGTAAAAGTCAAGTGACACCAATAAAAAAGACACACTGAATTGTATTTAATATTTTTTTTGCCACACGATATGAAATAATGAAGACCTATCTGTTCCTTATCTACATCATTTCAATTCAAATTACACTTGTTGGTCAGCCCAAAATGCTAAAATTTTAAAAACATCCATCTGAAGCTGTGTTCTTTGACTCTTGGTCACTGTAGCACATGTTCTGTGTTAAGCTTGTTAATTTTCTATCTTCACACACATTCATTTTAATCCCATCCCTCATTGTTTTCAGGGGCCCAACTATGTCTGAATTTGATTAGCTCGCGCCCGGCTGTGGATTACAGACCGTATAGAGGCCTAATTGTCTCTGGCACACAGAGCTGAGGCCAGGCCAACATTACCTTTTATGTAAACAGCAGGGCGGTGTTTAGTCCCACTGTTCTAATGGGCAGCCATTCCTGTGAGGCCATTCCAGTAACAGTGAGGTAATCCTCCTGAGTCGTATAAACATGGATGATCCTGATTGATTCTCCCGCCCGATTGATCCCAGCTTTTAGAAGCTTTTTAGTCTAAGCAAACAGCAGACAGCAGGTTCTCCTGCAGCCCTGAGCCGTCTGAGCCCACCGACGGTGATCAATGTAAGGGTCGAGGGCGCTGTTTGGGAGCATCTGACTGACTAAGGTCTTGGTCATTGATATAATGACAATATTCCCCTAATGTTGTATGGTGCTCAAATGGTCTGCATAGGCATCACTATGGGGAAAAAAGTCATACATAGTGTTATTTTAACACTTACAGAGAACAAAAAGTTTAATAAAATTATTCTCAAGTTTCAGCTTTGGAGATTAAGCTCTGGATCAAAGAGAAGTTTCAGTGAACTATAGATGTATTAATGATGAATGCATTCCATTATAGAAGCAGGGAGGTCCTGCTGGTGTGCACACTGGTTCACTATAATGGCTTATTGGTAGAGCCTGACTGATATAGGATTTTTAAGATTGATGCTGATACCGATACTTGGTGATTTATATCAACCGATATTTGTTTTTCTCTTTCAGACACCCAAAACATAAACAGATTTATCTAACATTTGTTATGTGTAGTTATTTATGAGTCCTTACTAAGATAATATGACAATGTAGGCTAAAAATAATCTGATTTCATTGTCACAAGAAATCATGGATTGCTTGTTTATGCACAGCTTGAATCTGCTCAGATGTGTTTGTGGTGTTACAGACACGTGTTGCCAACAGAGAAATTGCACGGTGCCCTCTGGCGGACAAACCATGAAACATCACTCATAACATACTTGAAGGGTGTTTCTCCCATCTCTTCTTTACTTTTTTAATTTTAATTTATCAGCTGTTATAGATGCGGATACAATATATCGGCAAATAGCTAATATCGGCTGACGTATCGGCCGTGCTGATATATTGGGCAGGCTCTACTTACTGGAACATTCAACAGACCTACTGTGTCACCTGATGTGACAAAATATATGCTATGCAAATTGAAGATTTAAGGTCATAAGGGCTCATATAAATAACTTTCCAATTTGCTGTCCTATTAGGTAGTCTGTTTACTTTGGTTGATGGTGGTGACTGAAAATTGGCTGGCTTATCATGCAAATTTAATAGGATGGGTGGATTGGACCAAAACATGCCAGACTTTTGTATGCAAGGTCACTGTCTTTCCAGATCAGTTTGAAAGAGACAGTCGTGGTTTAGCATCCCTAATCTACATGCAATTTCCAAAAAGAGAAGGAAACTAGGGGTGGGAAACTAAACTGCAAAACAAAGGGTCAGTAAAATTGTGGTCACTGTTTAAAATAAAGTTAATAGTAGTTTCCTTATGGGGAAATAGTTAATATTATAAAAAAAATATCTGAAAGTGTAATTTACAAATAGTACATACAATATATATTTTTTTTATGGAAGGCCATAACTGGTTTGATAAAACATTTTGCCTCAAGAGACAGTGGGGGATGGGCTCTCCCAAATATAAAAACATAGTATTAAATTAATAAGCAAGTACGACATAAGGCAAATTATGGGTCTAACCGTGGGTTTGACAAGACGTACGGGGTGCCTGCAGCTCCATCTGGTGTTTTAGAACTGTTATTAGAAAAGAAAACATAAAAACTGTCAGTAGATGGAAACCCAAATTTAGAGGATTCCCCATGTACATGGGTACATAACATTTTTGGAGAATCATGATATCAACAAAGCTACTACTGAATAATTCCTTTATGGGGAAAAAGTCATTTTTATGAGCTGGATGGTTGTCTAAAGAGATATGTGTCAATGATCTCTACAGAGATTGCTCATTTAGAGACATTTCATTTGGAGATCTTAAAGAAAAAAATGCAAGGATTTCTGTAAGTGTGTATAGCGAATAACCATAATGGGATCTGTCTTTGGACTAAAAATGGAAAAAGGGAAAAAGAGAATTAATGTGACACAAGTGAGATTACAGAAGATTTCAGTGGTGAGTCTCAAATGCAAGTTGGGCTACAAGTGATGTAAAAAATTCATCCACTCTAAAAGTGTGCAAAGAAATTATTTCACACCCTTTAAACATATTTAATAAAATAGGTTTAACACAGGACAATAAATGTTGGAAATAGAAGACTTAAAAAGGTGGTTTTGAAGTCTTCCACATGGGGATCCCGTCATGTTGTAGTGTTAGGAGATCCTATCAGAATCCCCACAGTTATTTCTGAGAGTCGATAAATCTCCTGTCACCAGGAAAAAATTTGGACTGACAGTGCAACTGGGAGCCAACAAAGGCCAGAGCTTACAGACTTCATGACAGTTTAAATATCCAAAATATCCAAAGTAAAACTTGCCAAATAGTTTTTTCCTGTCTTAAATTAAAGGTGCAACATCTTAGAGAAGGTACAGTGGAATTATACACATACAGTATGTTAATGTATATGCATGCAAGAATTATGGGGATACCGATAAGTTGGGTGTTTTCTTTTGTATTCCACAGAAAAGTTAATAGTAATTGGTGGTCTATTGCAAATCAAAAACTATAGTATTTGATTGTCAAATATCAGGTTTACAGTGGAGTTTGGATCCTTTTCAGAGCTGCTAACCATAGACTTTATATAACAGATGGAAAGAGGTGTGAAAAGTGAAATCACTGTATACATGCCTTAAACCTGCATTCTTTTTAATGGCCAGCAGGGCGATACTCCTCTTGCTGCAAAAAGGACTTCCAGTTGTATAGAAGTCAACGGGAAAACGAGGCTTCGGCTCTCTTGCTCAGTGACTTCAGTAAACCTTTTCCTGATTCCGCTAGTTTCAAGCCACACTTAAGTCAACATAAACTTTAATTCGGAGAATTATTGTCGCAATTAAAGTAAGACTTGACAAACACAAGATGTTGAGTGTCCCTTGTCCGTCAGTCAGATCCACTCCACATCTGGTTTCAACGGCCCAAGATGGCAATGATGAAGAGACTCAGCTTGAGGCTTCACAACGGGATTTCACTAACCAGAAGTTTACATTCACTGTATAAAAAGACACATAACATTTTTTTTCTCACTGTCTGACATGAAATCAGACTAAACCTCTCCTGTCTTAGGTCAGTTAGGATTACCAAAATTATTTCTATTTTCTAAATGCCAGAATAATAGGAGAGGGAATTTCTTAGAGAATTTTTCATTACTTTCTTCAAAGTCAGAAGTTTACATACATGTCTTTGGTATTTAGTAGCATTGCCTTTAAACTGTATGACTTGGGTCAAATGTTTTGGGTATCCTTTCACAAGCTTCTCACAATAGTTTGTTGGAATTTTGGCCCATTCCTCCTGACAGAACTGGTGTAACTGAGTCAGGTTTGTAGGCCGTCTTGCTCGCACACACCTTTTCAGCTCTGCCCACAAATTTTCTATGGGATTGAGATCAGGGCTGACACTGACCTTGTTGTCCTTAAGCCACTTTGTAACTAATTTGGCAGTATGCTTAGAGTAATTGTCCATTTGAAAGACCCATTTGCACCCAAGCTTTAACTTCCTGGGTGATGTCTTGGGATGTTGCTTCAATATTTCCACATAATGTTCTTTCCTCATGATGCCATCTATTTTGTGAAGTGCACTGGTCCCTCCTGCAGCAAAACACCCCACAACATGATGCTGCCACCCCCATACATCACAGTCGAGATGGTGTTCTCAGGCTTGCAAGCTTCCCCCTTTTTTCTCCAAATGTAACGGTGATCATTATGGCCAAACAGTTCAATTTTAGTTTCATCAGACCACAGGACATGTAGCCAAAAATTAAGGTCTTTGTCCCTGTGTGCATTTGCAATCTGTAATCTGGCTTTTTTATGTTACTTTTGGAGTAATGGCTTCTTCCTCGCTGAGTGGCCTTTCATCCCATGTTGGTACAGGACTTGTTTCACTGTGGATAATGACACTCCCTTACCAGCTTCAGCCAGCGTCTTCATAAGGTCTTTTGCTTTTGTTCTGGGGTTGATACGCACGTCTCACCCAAAAACGTTCGTCTCTGGGACACAGAACCCGTCTCCTTCCTGAGTGGTGTGATGGCTGGACGTTCCCATGGTGTTTAAACTTGTGTATAATTGTTTGAACAGATGAACGTGGCACCTTCAGGTATCTGGAAATTGTACCCAAGGATGAACCAGACTTGTGGAGGTCCACAATTCTCTTCCTGATATCTTGGCTGATTTCATTTGATTTTCCCATGATGTCACACAAGGAAGCAGTGTGTTTGAGGTGTGCCTTAAAATACATCCACAGGTGTGCCTCAAGTTAACTCAAATGTTGTCAATTAACCTATCAGAAGCTGCCAAAGCCATGATATCATCATATGGGCTTTCTCAAATTGTTTAAAGGCACAGTGATCTTAGTGTAAGTAGACTTCTGACTCTGAAGAGAGTAATGAAAAATTCTCTAAGAAATTCGCTCTCCCATTATTCTGGCACTTAGCAATTTAGTCTGATGTATTGTCAGACAGTGAGAAAAAAATGTGTCATTTTATACAGTGTATGCAAACTTCTGGTTTCAACTATAGATGTTACTAGGATCCATGCTCATCAAAGAGATGTCTTTCTCCACTCAAACAGTCATAACATTTGTGTACAAATAATTAATAAGAGATTGAAGTAGCTGTATGAGTACAAAGTATTGGGAATCAGCAACTTCAACTGTGAACAGATTGCTTGGATTTAAAAAGCAAAACATCATGCTGCTCTACTCCAATCTCAGGGACAACATCTTATACAAACCTGTACACGAAGGCCTGGTAAAGCTTTGTAGTTTCATACTTACACCGATTTGGACAAATGCATTGGTTTCAGCATGTCCTGCATGTATGGGTCAGAATTAATGAGCTGTGCCTCAGATTGTTGTATATTATTATACTTTCTGAGCTCTTTCGTGGGAGTGAAATTACTTGTGGACTCTCAGTTTGTGTGTACATATTCTTTGGCCACTTAATATTTTAAGATGGTTCATCAGGCTCTTCAGTGGTGGCTTGGCCAAGGCTTCAGCTATGGCTAAAGAGGTCAGCCAAGTTATTCTCATAGTCATTAACCGTGTCCATACATGATTTACAGTGTTTATACTGTACAAGAATGTAGACATGCCCTGCCACACAGAAATAAATTACTGCCAGCTGATTGTACTGACTTTTAGTAGTGTTACATCAAGTGTTTCACTGAATCCACAAACAAGCTGTGGTTCACCTCTGTCAGTGCTTTTTTACCATCAGAAGCCCCTCTGGAGCCCCGCCGACATGTCGTTTGCAGCTTCCAATAGTTGCCAGTGGCCGTGTTTTTAATTTTGCTGATGACCTCTTTGAGTCACAGCAGATCCCCATTTTCTCTGAAACTTCCCTTTTTTCAAAGTTCAAGGCTGGCTCTGAAAGGCAGCTCTGAGAAATTAGAAGACAAAGTTTGAGGAAAAGGAAAGTCACGGGGGGAAATGAGAAATTTGCATTTGATCTGCGAAACCTGGGCTTGGGAACATTGTAACCAAACTTCAGACTAAGGTTATCGTCAAAGAGCTTTCATGGTAATTAGCAGGACAGGAACACTGCTGCTTGTTTGTTGTTGGATTTTTCGGTTCACTGTCGCTTGGTGGAGCCACAAAGCAGCACCTGTTCACTTGTTAACACACCACCTGTCAGTATGGAAAAGCAGAGAGGGTGTATGTGTGTATGCATGTGTGTGTGTGTGCTAATGAAAGAAAATGTACTCATAGTACATAGGACAAAGAATCTTTGTTTTATTCACCAAGTCAATATGAGTTTATTTAATGAGGACACAACATTTTGTTGAAAATAAAGATTACTGTCAAGTTGTCGACCGAAAACATGTACTTGAGACAAACTGTTAACTAAACATGCAACTCTTTTTTGCTCCAACTCTGTCAGGACCACAGTTATTCTAGTTTTCTGTTTTTTATTAGTTTTTATTCAGTTTAAAATCTTTTGCTTTCCATTTGGTTCAGTTTCAGTTAGTTTCCAGAGTGGGTTTTCTCATTTTAATTCAGTTTTTATTGTCTAAAAATGTTCGGTTTTAGTTTAGTTTTAATTCCTTCTAGTGTTAGTTTTAATTTTTGTTATTATGAAGTGAGTGGTATTTTCCAAGGACAAGATTTAAAAAGGTCAGAACACTACAAAGAGTTGACACACAGTTATTTAGGTTAGAGATCCCAGTCTCAATAAAATATGCACCAATTGAATAGGGTTGGGGTCTTGTAAGTACACATTACCATTTGAGTTAGTTTTTTTTTTTCATTTTTGGAGTCTAGTTTTTATTTTTATTTAATTTAACCAGAAGGTTTTTTCACATATAGTTTTAGTTTTTAGTTTAGTTTCGGTCAGGAGCATTTAGCTCTTGATGTCTTGTATCTCGAAGTGCTGCGTGTAAAGTCATTTTCATACATACAATAACACCACAATAATTATTTTAACAGGTAAAGTAGTCCTTTTTTTTTTAAGGCTTATACAGTTCCTTTGGAATTGGTAAAATCACACTGTTTCTGCTTCATGGAGACAGCTGCCAGTTTCACTATGTAACGCTAGTAAACAAAATTAGACTAGTCTTAAAGGTTCTGTTTGTAAAATTGTTTATGTATTAAAAACCTTTCATTGTCAATGTGTGAATAGACCGTACCATAACTTAAAAAAAAAAAAAGACCTTTTCAGACTCTCTTGGTTGCAGGGTTGGGACCAGAGCATATGAACTGGACGGGCAACCACCTTTGATAGGGGGGCAGGAGAGAGTGCACTGATGAAACAGTACAGTCACACACACTCACACACGTTACGTCCATAAAACAAAGGTTGCAAACTAAAATGCACACTAAGACCCATTAGATTTACATTTAAAAGTGTACTGCAAGAGACACCAGGAACAACAACAGGGAGAATAACAGACACTGACACAAAGACTGAGGGGAAGACGCCACTATATGCAGACAAGAGGGCAAACAGGGGAAGTGGACACGGCTGGGTAAAACAAGACGGAGGTGCGGACAATCAAGACAATGAGACAGGAGGGGAAGTAAAACTGAACACAAGACACTAGAGACAAATAACTACCGAAATAAAACAGGAAGTGAGAACCATAACTGAACGGGGAAACGCAGATACATGCCTAACTTAACACAGGGGAACTGACACACAAGGATAAGACAGGCACTGAGGGAATGAGAATAAACATGATGGTAACTGGGACTAAATACTCAAGACTGAAAGTACTAAGGACCAACACAAAAAAATAAATAAATAATAACAACAACAATAATAACAATAACAATAAACAATAAGCAAACTAATAAACAGAATATAACAACAAACAACAACAACAATAAACAGTGCTAAAAGGCCAAAAACTCAGGACCATGATAAGAAGGGCCACCTTTACAGACTACACAACAAGTTTAAGGATAAACAAGCTACTTTAAAACACATCATTAACAAGCATGCATAATTACAAACACACATGTGTGAGAAAAATGTAGCCACAGTTATAAAATCACAAAAATAGCTTTCTTAGATTTCAAGTGAAGAAGGTGCAGAAGTGGATAAATGAACTCACCACACACCAGGACAGCTGGGGTCACCAACTGTGCATGCAGATTTCATCAACACATTGTTTTGCAATTTTTGAGTGAGGTCATGCTTTAAAACTATCTGTACAAGATGGTGAATGACTTCTGTTTAGTTCCAAAGAGACAGGAGACATGACTTTCCAAAGTCTAACTGGTATAGGCCCATCCACTCCAAAGTCAGTGTTCCTCCTCTGTCATGCGAGTTACTGTAATTGCTGCAGAAGAACTAAACCACTTTTAACCGAATGATTAACTTGAATTTGAGCTGCAATAACTTAAGTATGACTTAATTTTACTTATAGCTATAAAAGTGTACCAGTAGAATTCAGCTGAGGGGGCACAGTGACCTTTTTTGGACTGGCCTGGACCCCCAATGCCCGTCCATAATGCCAACACTCCTTTGTTGCCTCAAATAGCCTGTGGACTGATTTTGAAGAGGTATAACTTGCTACAAAAACCCAATGAATGTGACATTAATGCTCACTCCCTATTGTTGTGGCTGGGAGTGTCTCGGGATCCCCCAGGAGGAAGTGGAAAAGTGTTGCTAGGGAAAAGGACATCTGTGTTTGTTATCTACTAAAGGCTGTTTGACCAAACTAGAATCAACATCAGCAGAGACCTTTGCTTGGTTTCAAATCTGAACCCATGCTATAGTTCCTCTGGGTGAGGTTTCCTAACACTCTCTTACCTGCCATCATGAATGAATTGCTAGCTACAACATACCACAATATTGTCTTGAGTGGATTAAGTCAGCTAATTCATTCAAGCTCCTGTAAATAACCTTGCTGTTTTACTAACCATCACCAGATTAATATATCATAGCTAAGTTACAGTTAGCTGGCTAACTTTAGCATACCTGGTAATGTGCTGCAGTTCATTTAACAGCTGCATGTGTCATTAACAACAGTTTCCCTGAAGCTGAAGTTAAAGCCATCTGCATGCTTCACAAGCTGAGTCATAGATAAAAATCTGAGTCACAAATGTGGTATTAATGTGGATAAGAAAAGTGTAGACCAAGAATAGAAAAGGTTGCCGTAGTTCACATGTACATGAAACAGCTTTCTGTGCACTTGCATAGAGAGTTAAATTGCATGAGTAAGCACACCAGCCATGTCCATCCAGGCTCAGATCTGGATTTCTGTAGACCTCTGGTGTAGTTGCTGAGACTAAGGTGGAGTAGTGTATGGGTTGGATGGATTTCAGGTGATGAAATGTTCCCTGTGGAGACGTTATTGGGGGTCCTCAGCTCCTGGTGAAACAGCTGAAAGCAGCTGATTGCAATTCTAGACTTGGAGCTCATCCAGCAGAAAGGAATGGAGCTGTAGTTTTTGCCTGTAGGGAGTACTGCATGTTTGCGTGTTTCAGCTGGAATTTGAAAGTTTGTGGACGCATTTTCAATCAAAAATGGATCACATTTTAACCCTTTGTTGCACACCAGGTGACACATAAAATTCCATTAAGTACTTTCCAAATTGGACCCAGGTACAACCGGATTTCCAAAAGGATTTAAGGGGGAAAGGGGGGGGGGGGGGGTGTAAAAAAAAAAACATCG
>VUQI01061286.1:25796-49066 GCA_015106735.1 Paratilapia polleni
GAACCAGACTCAGGGAGGGGCAGCCATCTGCACGACCGGTTGTGGGGATGAGGAGAAAGAGAAAAGAAAAAAAGAGCATAGAGAGACAGGACAAAACACAGACTATGGGAGAGAGAAGCCAAAATTTAATGACATGCTGCAGTGGTATATAAACACCTGGGGAGTGAGAAGAGGTGAGTGGCGAAGAAATGCTCAGTGTATCATAGGAAGTCCTGCAGCAGTCTGAGCCTATTGCAGCTTAACTAAGGGATGGTTCAGGGTCACCTGATCCAGCCCTAACTATAAACTCTATCAAAAAGGAACGTTTTAAGCCTAATCTTAAAAGTAGAGAGGGTGTCTGTCTCCTGAATCCAAACTGGGAGCTGGTTCCATAGGAGAGGGGCCTGAAAGCAGAAGGCTCTGCCTCCTATTCTACTTTTGGAAACTCGAGGAACCAGAAGTAAGCCTGCAGTCTGAAAGCAACACGCTCTATTGGGATAATATGGTACTATGAGGTCTTTAAGATATGATGGGGCCTGATTATTTAAGACTTTGTATGTGAGAAGAAGGATTTTAAACTCAATTCTGGATTTAACAGGGAGCCAATGAAGAGAAGCTAATATGGGAGAAATATGATAACCTCAGTTTTGTCTGAATTTAGGAGAAGAACAGGACATCCTTTATGTCTTTAAGACATGCCTGTAGTTTAACTAATTGAATGAATAGCAATGAAAATGTATGCTATGTTTTCTAATAATACTGCCTAAGGGAAACATGTATAATGTAAATAGAATTGGTCCCAGCACAGAACCCTGAGGAACTCCATTACTAACTTTTGTGTGTGAAGAAGACTCCCCATTTACATACACAAATTGGAATCTATCAGATAGCTATGACTCAAACCACTGCAGTGCATTTACTTTAATACCAATAGTGTCTTCTAGTCTCTGCAGTAAAATATTGTGGTCAATGGTACTGAATGCTGCACTGAGGTCTAACAGGACAAGCTTAGAGATGAGTCCACTGTCAGAGGCCATAAGAAGGTCATTAGTAACCTTCACTAGAGCTGTTTCTGTGCTGTGATAAATCTTGACTGAAACTCTTCAAATAAACCATTCTTCTGCAGATGATCAGTCAGCTGTTTGACAACTACTCTTTCAAGAATTTTAGAAATAAGAAGAAGGTTGGAAATTGGTCTATAATTAGCTAAGACAGCTCGGTCAAGTGATGGGTTTTTAAGTAATGGTTTAATTACTGCCACCTTAAAAGGCCTGTGGTACATATCCTGTTAATAGAGATAAATTGATAATATTTTAAATTGAAGCATTAATTAATGGTAGGACTTCTTTGAACTTGTAGGAACGGGGCCTAATAGACACGTTGATGGTTTAGAAGAAGAAATTATTGAAGTTAGTTCAGAAAAAGACTGATAGGAGAGAAATGGTCTAAATAAAGGTATGCGTACACAGATTCCATAGCCACGCAGATACTAGAAACAGAAAATTATCTAACATCTAAGTGAGAAGATACTCCCAGTACATGTTTTTTGTGCAAGCCAACACACTGAAGGGTACACTCATCCAGGATCACTACAGGTTTCCAGAACAGCAGCAGTTTATGGTCCATTTGGTGTGTGCGATGGTCATAACTTGACATGTTTAAAAAACATGTTTTTGATTCAGCAGATTTGTACTGAACTTATAAACAAAGAAATCCAGAAGAATCCTAGAATGGGAGAACATGAGTACGTTGGAGATTATCACAAGGTTAACACAGGCTGGTACACAAAAGGGAAAACAGACAGACTGGGCACTTTAAAAACAACTTAATACAGGTAAAAACCAATGTGAGTGGGGCAGGTAATTACAAATGCAGGAAGCAAAGCATCCAGAGATGCACCAAAGGAAGTCACTCCCTCATGTGGTTAAGTCATTAACAAACGTGGGAAGACACTGGAAAGTACAGGAGACACATAGAAAAACATGAGTAAACCAAATAAAAACTAAAAACTATAAATATGGTAGACCACAACATTTTGTCCTCCAAGTTTATCCTGAAGCATTAAACGAAAAATTGTATCTCTCTTCTTCTATTTTTACATCAGCAGAAGTATTCTGTCATTTCCTGTCTTGTATACACTGTGTGTTTGGAACACAGCTTAAGTTTCAAAGCTGGTGTAGCAATTCTTGAGCTGCTACCAAAACCAAAAAAGGTCCCCAGTTTGAAACCAGACGCCATATTTCCAATCAAACACTCTGAATTTGTCTGAGATCCATGTACCTGTTTGTTCATTTCCCTGCTAGATGTCAGCGTCAGCTAAATGCCTGAAATGCAAAAATGTAGTGTGACCGGGGCAGGAGGCCAAATGGAAGTGCCAGCTTAGCAGAGATATAAACTGTCCCATGCTGTTCCGCGATGAGTGATGCAGTGACAAATGTGTCACGGGGGGGAAGTTGGGGCACAAATGGGACGATGACACAAGCAGCGAAGCATGAGGGTACAAAATATCACAGGAGTGTTTGGGGTATGAGAAGAGGGAGAGTGGTGATAGTTAACGATGGCCTCCCTTCACGTCGATCACATGCCTTTGTGGTGAGATTGACCTGTTTGGACTGCTGAAATGGGAGGTGTTTCTTGATCTGTGATGAGATGTAACATGCGGACGTGTGCACCAGTTTAATTTATCATCATGTGAGCCTCACAGCGTCCTGCTGTATCCACTCCACACAACCTCTACCTCTTTACGTGCTTTTTATGTGCTTTTTATATGCTTTTTATCTCCTATTAGCATGTCTCTCACCGCATTCTCACTACAGCTCCAGTTCTGATATTTTTCTTTACCCTTCTGTCTGATGCAGTTCAGGATAAAGGGGTCAGGGAAAAAAGAGGCTAAAGGTCTACATTAAAAAGATCTGTCACAAGAAGATGGCATGTATAAGGGATGTCATAGACCACATGTTTGAAGTTAGTTCTCAGTTGATTGAGTCTCTATATTGATTTATTGTAAATTTTATTTCAATGCTATCTTAATTGTGCAACAATGTCAGCAGTATACTGAAACTACCAAATGGGACCATTTAGAAGTTTTAGAATGTTTGCTATTTAGGTCATATTTTGTGAGAATTCTTAGATGTGATATGGTTTGTAAATGTTTAAATTGCCAATGCCTATATATATTTATATATATATATATATATATACATATATATATATATAACAGCCTATTAAATATCTACTGTCTGCTTACTTAAATAGGTGTCTTTCCTCTCTTATACTGCATTGCATCTTTTTATCTGTATTTTCTTGCTGTACAAATAATGTTTAGTGTTCACCCAAATTCCAAAAGCACGTGTTTTTAACACCTTATTTTCACATAGATTTGGTTGCAGGTTTTCAGACATCTGTTTAAGACTTCTTGCAAAGTAAGAGGGGTCCACTTTTTCCAGAAATATGTTTTCCTACTTTAAATTCTCTTTTCAACTGAAATGGTAAGAGCCAAGAACTCTACTGTGCAGATCCTTTTTTTTTTTTTTTTTAATTTTTCTTTGTAATGGGGTGGCACATTCAGGCTCATGTGGAGCCCTGCCCTCATACAGATGTAGCATCTGCAAAGTGGTGCTGTACAAGAACTTAAAAACACACACATTATTGTTTTTATTATTTATTTTTTTTTTTTTAATTGATTGTGGGACACTAGTGTTTACACTCTTTTAGTAGAAGTCATAATCTAACTTAAGTAATACTGAAGCATGAAATTGCTGGAGCTGCAGCTGGAAATGATTTTAATTACTAATATAGTGCTGGGTACCTTTATCTATCATGATATCATATCATATCGTGTTCCAAAACAAAGAAATGCAACAGTCTCCTGTAGGTCTTTGATACCACCAACATTTTTGTTTTTGTTTTTTTTTTTTGTAACTTTTACGTGTAAGATGTAATTTCATTTGTTCATTCATTAATCCATTCATTCATCACAAGCTGCATTCATTACAGTCCTAATGCAGTTGTTTATTGTTTGCTTCATGAGTGAATTTATTCATTCCTCCCAGAAGCAATCTCACAATGCATTTAAGATACCGTATTTCTCCTGATTTACTGATATTTCAGCTTTTAAATACATATTCACATTACAGTACCTGGAGAGCTTGGTGATGATCATGGGCTACTGTATTTACTTTGTCATGATTACACAAAATGATTCTGATGGCTCAGTAAAAACATTCTCCTCAAATTATATGATATAAGTGTAAAGATTTGTTATATATCATTACACAGCATTCTTTTTCAACTGTTCAAATAATCCTTGGACAAACTCGTGATGGCCACTCGGTGAACTCTTCTTTTATGGAATTTGTATGTTGACCACTTGGTGGCGCCCTTGAACCATTTTCCTCAGTTACTCTTCTGTTTCTGTCCTGAATCGTTCTCCACCCGATATCTTTACTTTTTCATATAGCAGTGGAAATAGTGAGTATTAATCCAAAAATGTCACCACACTTTTATTCTTCTATCATTCTCTTTTGTTTTTTATAGAAAGACCCTACATCGTATGGTGTACACTCTCTAATGATTTTATTTAAAGGTTTTTCCGGATTAAAGGTCACCGTCATGCTGATAGATTATTGGGATTTAGATGTATTACAGTTTATGCACAGGTCAGGCGCTACACTACTGTCTACACTCCAGGAGTTTGTGGCGTTTTTAAAAATTGGAAATGAAATTGTATTCATCTGTTGATTTATGGGAAACCCGTGGCTTCTCTGTAACTTCACATCCATCCTTTGCTTCGCAACGTCATGGCCGGCTCTCGAAAGAAAAGAAATTCCAATATTTTATTGTAAATGAATCCCAAATGCAGGCGTTCACTATGGATTTTATTCTGTAAAATAAAGCTATAAAAAGCCGATTCATATATTTTCTCCTTTAGACTGAAAAAAAAGAAAAAGAAAAAAGTAATATATAAAAGATTTTTTTTTTTTTTTCAAGAAACTTAACTTTGATAAATACACGTCCACGTTTAGGGGTCGTCAACGGGAAACACCGAATTTGCAGGCATGGGAAAGTTTTTTTATTTAACTTAATATTCAAACTGAATAATGCGTCTGACTTTAATAAAGACAATGCCAACCCTACTACTACTACTACTACTAATAATAATAATAATAATAATATGCGGTGTTAATGCTCATTTCCGGGGGGAACATAAGAGGTAACCGTATCCATATAATGTGCAATAATTATTTTTTAATCAGATATATTAAATGTAATAATTTGCTTATTTTGGAGAACATTGTAAGATGTTTACACAATGTGTTTTTTTTATTTTACTAACACTAAGCTTTGGCAATATGTGAAATACATTTTTTATCCTGAAAAATGTAATTGAGGTCAAAAATAAATAAATAAATAAATAAAATTGAACTTTGCGTTTTGTCCACTTTGTATATCACTAAAAAATAATTGTGCTTATGTTTTATGAAGGCAGAACATGGAGTATATCAAGATTTTTCCATATATATATATATATATATATATATATATATAAATAGATAGATAGATAGATAGATAGATAGATAGATATAGATATATATACTGAGTTGCAGTTTAAAAAAATCCATGAAAACCACAGTTGAAAATAAAGCTATTTTATTGTCAATGCATTCAACATGATTAGATAAACTATCAAGTAGTAAATTTCCGCAAAAGGAAGAAACACTGAAACTATTCCCCACTGACACAAAATATTACACTTTGTATTTCAAATAAAACAAAATATTTACATTGTAATGTATAGACTGCATCTTAAATCAATATCATTTAATATTACATGCACTCTGAAATATAGTCTGACATAATATCCCCAATTTGTGTCCATATTCATTGTAGACATGAAAAAACTTGCTGCGTTTTAAACCATGACGCATGACTACATTTGTAATTCTTCTCTATATTTGCATTTATATGATATAAAATACAACTTACTGTACAATTACACATATTTAAATCTTCCCTTATTCTCAAACTTGTAAGTGCTCCATAAATAGATTCATTTTTGAAGTCAAAATGCATTTGCATACACCCAAAACATGACATTTTGTACAGGGGAGTAAAAGTAAACAGACTGAAAAGGAGTTTAAAGATCATAGTCCAAAGTGAAAGTAAGTGCAAGGGGTGTTCTTGTGTTTTTAAGTGGTCTATCTCCAGGCGGAGTGCTTAAATCCAGGCAGGTTCACAATCCTACCATGTTAAACAAAAGTCTCTTCTTTGTTAGTCTTAAAAAGTCAGTTATGGGAGGTCATGTGACGTGACAAGTGATGCCGTTCCCGGAAGGACTCGTTGCATATGGGGCACTTGAGCTTCTCCTCACGCCGTCGCTTGACCAGAGGCTCCATGGAGTACTCCTTTTTGTGGTGGGATCGCATGTGGTAAACCAGGTCTGAGGTCATGCGGAAGGAGGCATTGCACTTGGCACACCAGTTCTGAGCGGGCAGACAGAGGGAGGTGAATGAGGGAGGCAGCAAGGTGAGAGCTGAGGGCATCTGAAGCTGGATAGCTCCGGAGTTCTTGGGCCAGAAGGTGGTGGCATAGACGAAGGGGTTCTGCTTGGCCATGCCGCCCGGTACGGGGCAGTTGGCTCCCAGTTCTGCACCCTGCAGCTTGGCAGCAAGGTGGTCAGCCTGATAGAGTCTGTTGGAGGAGATGGTGTCACCCACCGCTGGGTGGCAGTCCAGCAGCTTAGGCGGCATCACCAGTGGTGAGATCTGGGAAAAGGAGCGAGATGGCTGACTGAAGGCACTCTTCCTTTCCCCGCCACCTCCTTGCTGGCTGACTGAGGTGAAAGCACTGCCGATGGGCGAGCTTTGGGGTGGCTGTGTCTCCGACAGCACCGACCTGATGTTGAGATGCTTCTCTGAAGGGTTGCTGCTGGGACGACCTCCATCTTTGTTTTCAGAGTTGGAGCTCTGGAGGTTTTTGCTGCTGCTGTGCTGTTTGGAGTTGTGGGCCGTTTTAACCTCGGTAAAGGCGCTGCGCTTTGCCTCACTCAGCCCTGTGGAGCCTGGTGGGGAGAAGGACCGGTGGTTCTCCTCGAGGCCGTACACTCCTCTGTAATTCTGCACAGACGCTGCAAGCTCTTCTTTAGACTTGGACTGTGGAAGGCTAGGTCCTCTACACTCCCTGTCTTCTATTTCTGAGAACTTCCTCTTCCTTGAGCTTTCGCTGCAGATCTCGGCCTCCTTGTCACTTGGTGGGCTGGTCCGATTGTTCTCTAGATCTCTGGCAAGGTTATGAAAGTCTGTGGAGGGTTTATTGCTGTCCTGAGGACTGCTGAAGCCTTCAGAGCGGACCAGCTTTGGGCTGGTCCTGGTTGGGGTTGAGTTTGGTCGCTCTGTGCCGCTGTCTTTGCTGGGCTCCTCGTCGGCTGTAGCAATGCTCTGCAATCTCTTGGTGCAACGGAACCGGAGATGGGCCAGGAAAGGGAACTCAAACTGGAACCGCTGGCTGCAGTCCGGACAGGAGTGGTGGGACGACCCTAATAAGAAGACAAGTGGAAACTGATTAAAATTAAAAATTGAATTAAATTGCAAGAATATAAGCTTTGTACTGTTGCAGTAAATATGACTTTAGATATTCTTTAGTGCATTGCGCAAGATAGTACAGCCTACACCTGATGAAACCAAGGTGAAAACTAAAATAAAGACTGCAGAGAATTAACAATAATACCATTACTGTGATGGTTTAAACAGAGAACAAACATGAGCTAAAACACCATTTATGGTCCACTCACCTTTGTTTTTGGCAGGCGCTCTGCTGGAACTGAGCAGCAGCAGGTCGATGAGGTCTTTGCCGTACCAGACCAGCAGCTCCTCATCCTTCTCGATGCGGCGAAGCGAACGGTAGAAGAGCTGGCCATTCTTCACGTAGGCCTCCAAGTTCTGCTCCTCTTTGTCCCGGGCGGACTGGACCAGCCGCAGCCACATCAAGCCCTCTGAGGTGCTGTTGGCCGCTGAAGTGTCCACCTGTACAATGCATGCACACACAGTTGCAGTTATTGCTTAAATGTGTCAATTCAAATTACCTTTTTGTTCACAAAAGGCTGTTTTGTAGCTGCAAATAAGAAGCGAGAATTACCCCAAACCTCTGCAGAAATAAGTATAATGCATTTTTACAGTCTGGAGTCTAAATTTTAAAAATAAGTAGGCCTACATTCTCACACAAGAAGAAAATTATCACAATGCTTGAGTAATCCTCCTTTTTCCTATAGAAATTAAGTAGATTATAATGACTATAAAAAAATCTGGAAAAATCTACTAACATGACATTGCTGTGGTTTTACTGACCATTGATGGGAGTCATGCTCTATTTATTTATTTTTCAGCTTTTTGGTCTTCATCTCTGATGATATATTTATATAGTGCACACCAAGAAATCCACAGAAAGGAAATAAATTTGTGTTTTAGGACTGTATATGCTACTGACTAACATTTGTATCTGAAAAGTCAACTCAGTATTAATTACTAAAAATTGGCTAATTAAAACATATACAAGGGGGTGCGTTAAAATAAAATTCTTTACTTTTTTTTTTTAATGAAAATAAAGCCCCACTTACCCTGAATATGTAAGGTGCTGTGCGTTTGTCGGTGGATTTTAGAGCTATAAAGGCGATGCTGTCATACAGCGACGTGTGGCTCAACACGCAAGGCCCGAAAATGGCGTTTTCCGGGATGTCGCACGTCGTGTAGACGCTCGTAAAAATGTCCGTGAGACACTGCTGCACCGCTTTGGCGTCCCCATCCCACACCAACTTCTGAGAGCTGGACTCCTCCATTTCACACTGCGGAGACACGGAACCACAAGACACATGAGGAACAAGCGTCAATATAGGCCTTAAAAATGTCACACTAAAATCATTATTATCATTATTATTTTTAAATCCCAATGCTTTATTCCCTTTTTAATATTTTTATCAAGCAAAAACAAATCACACGTTGGAGCCTAACCTTTGGTTGTTTAGTGGATTATACCCTCCACTGTACCATCTGATAGGAAATAAATCTCTTCCTAGACAGATTGGCTAAACCAGCTGTCAAGGGCGTCGTTAAGGGGCCTGTTTTTTTTTGTTGTTGTTGTTGTTGTTGTTTTTTTTTGTTTCAGCCTTTCAAATTTATTCAAACCACGTAATAAGTTCATGAAGGCAACACCTTCAGCATATTGATGATATGGTTTCCCAATTTCGTCAATTATATAACAATCTAAAATTAAGACAATCATAGATGAGTGATAATACGATTATTATTATTAAATTCTCTTAATACAAATACGCTATTATTAATAACATTTGCATAAATGTTATAATAATACTAATTATTAATACAAGGTTTAACATTAAAAGGCCTCCACGGGCTCTCTTTCTGTTAGCTAGAAGTGTCATGAATCAAAAAAGAAAAATTCTGATGATATTCGGCGTAAAATTACGTTGTAAATTCTAAAGTCTCTTTTTGTCAAAGTGTTTACAGTATTATTACTGTATTTTCATTTTCCGGTTACAGTTTTCCTAGAGTGACTTTTAATGACCTCATTGTGCTTTATAGTTTTTGTGTGTTCATTGAGTGTTCTATAAATATTAGCTTCACTCCTCTAATAGTATTTATAGATTTGTTGTGTTTCTCACATTGTTTGAATCACTAAAGAATCCTTAATCGTTACAGAGGGGGGGAAAAAAAGGAGAAATAATTAAAACGGCACCCTCAGCAGAAGCTGGTGAGCTCCGTGCACGTCCAATGGAGAGAGCATGTCCAATGGGTTTCAAGTGGACTGTCAAAGTCAGTGATTTCATGTCAGCCAACCTTTCTCTCCTTTCTACAAGCGGCAGCGTATGTCGCCTCATTACCATAATCCGCTACTTTCCCCTCTGAGACTGTAATTAAAGCAGCACGACCAGTTAATTATTTCTTTTCTCCCTTTCTAACCTCTGAATGTGTGTGTTTAGACGGCTGCGGCTCTTTCACTCCCTCCTCTCCTCCCCTTTTCCTCTGGCGTTTAAATACAGCAGAATCTGTGCGCCGAAGCCTGCACCTGATGCACATTTGTTCGGCCGTAAATTGGGCACAAAGAACAGCTAAATAAATCAATAAATTAATTAATTAATTTAAAAATTAATGACTTCGAGTCTCCGCTTAAATTAAAAAGGCAATTAAATTGAAAAAAAGTAATTCCTAAATTGTTGAAATGATTTTAGTGTTGTCTGTAATGTTTGCTGATTACCGTTTAAATTATTCTAACAATTACAAAATAGCAATACAATTTCTGTATTGTTGCGCTTTGGGCCTATAACAGAGTATAATTTTAACCACACGTCTTCCATTAACAGTTTAGAGCCTAACATGTAAAAATAATAATAGTGTCTACGAACCGCGATCTCGGCACAGCTCATGCAAATAAAGGAGCCCATTAATTAGAAAAGCAAAGTATAATAAAGAAATCCACAGCTGGAATAAAAGTTTGTCTACTTCTTCGCACAGTCAGGAAGAAACGTGGCTTTTGCGCATTTATGTGATCCAATTCAGAAATAAATTGGCTGATACTGACAACTGCACTCGTGCCAGTGATTGATAGTGGGAACAGATGAGCTGTCGTCTGTTCATCCCCGATATCGGCAGTTGTTTTGTGGTTGCAGAAAGAGAAAAGAAAAGAAAGGAAAGAAAGAGGCTCTCCTCTGGTTTGGCTTCCACTCTGAGTTTTTTATTAAAAAAAAGGGTATATTTTTATTAAATGAAAAAAAATTTAGATGCTTCTAAAGTCTACTGATTTGGAGGATTTTGCATCTTCATAAACGTTTAACAGCAACACGAAGGTTCTCTGTGGAACATTTTGCGCACAGAGCCTTTCCAAAGCGGCTCTCAGTTCTGCGACACCAGGCTAAAAAATTTGTTTCTGCCACTAAACAGAACCGCTTTATGTTCAGAGGAACCGAAATAGTCGCTGCATGTGGATGAAAGCCTCACAAAATATCCGGTGAGTGATACCGGTCAAGGCCAGGCTCAAATAAATAAAAAGAGATAACGCGCGGCATGTTTGCACATCCAAACTGGAGGAAAGTAGCCACTCTCTCATTCAAAACCCGCTGCGGGTGGGGGGTGAGCTGAAATGGGGGGGTGTTTCACCCGTCTGCTAAAGCCGTGCCAAACGCAAAACTGTCCTAAATCAGCGCTGTGACTGAACTGCGGCAGCGCTGAAACATCTGCGTTTGCTTTTTTTCTTTTCGGTCTTTCATTCTGCACCGCTTTGCAGGACGCGTGGCCGAGTGTACCGCGCAAAGCAACCCTCCCCCCAAAAAGCCGTCCCTTTTCCTTCTCTAAAACTATCCAAACCACACACACCTTTCATTTTCACAGACCTACCTTTACGTTGATGAGGAGGGAACAATAATCCACAAACGATTTGAGAGCGATGCTGCGAATCAATCCGGGAAAAAAAAGCCCCGAAAACACGCGAGGGGATGCGGTGAAGGTGATGGAGGTGATGATGGAGATGGTGATGCGCTCCCGGACTGCTCCGTAGTATCAGTACATTTCCTCCCTAGTGTGGTGAAAGTAACAGTGCTGCTGCTGCCGCTGCAGATACTCGCCGACACTGGCAGTGAACGAGCGGGGTAGAGAGAGAGCTGGACGGATAAAAGGAGACAGAGAGTGAAAGAGAGAGAGAGAGGCGTGCAGATGGGGCCCGATGCTCTGGCTGACTGGCACACCGACACACACTTTTTGTTTGCGGCACATAATCTACCCAATGAGGCGTGTCACTCTCCGTCTCCTCCCTTTAACTCTTCACTGGCCGACTGTCATTTCGTGCGATTTATGGATGTGCAGAGGGATAAAGACCCCTCTCACCCCCGCCCATTATTATTGTAATTCAAATCACAATAGTTGGTGGTTGTATTAGTCAGAATAAAATGACATTTAAGTAGTCGGATGTTGGGAGAGGAAAGGAACGAACTCTAGTGCAGCTTCAACTTGATGGGAGAATAAAAAATGTTCCTCCATCATCATCATTATTATTATTATTATTATTATTATTATTATTATTATTATTATTATTATTATGTAGATGTCATAAAGCATCACTTCAAGCCCTCCAAATTTGGCTCCAAGCCTTCTTTATGCACAGTGGCACTACTCAGTATTACAATTAAACGAACTTTCTCTGTGGTTTTAACACGCAACTCTTTTTACTTTTTGCACTTGGAGACGCTGAGCAGGCACCATCGGGGGCACCGTGCGCTCCCGCTGCCTCCCGCCGCGCCGACCGACTCTCCATGCGGTCAGAGCGGCTGGGCATCCCGGTTAGTCTCTCACAGCGGATCTCTGCCGCTGCTGTCAATGCTGCTGGTGCTGTCTGTACTGTGTTCAGGCTCATTTAGGGGGCGCCAGTGTATAATTTGCATAGAGTGAAGGGCCAATATTGTGATGGAAATGAAAGCTGCAGGTCAGGTGCAGCTCAGCAGTGATAACTTTTTTAATATATAGCTTAATATAGCAGCTTGTTTGATCAAATGCATGTTTTAATTTGTACTGTTCACATTCTCTATACAGTCTCAAATTATTTAATGCTTACAACCGTTCTGTGAGGTCTACATGAGCAACCAATGACGGGAGGTAACCCTAACCCTATATATATATATACAGTTACAATGTTTATTTTTTTGTCCCCTGATCCAAAAGACACAGGTTTAGGGTTAGGGTTACTTAGTCCTTGCACAGTTAATGTAGTCTTCACTTTCCTGTACTAGTATAGATTTTGTGGTTTATTTCTATACTGTAAAATTCTCGTATGATAACTAAAATGCCACTAAAACCTAAACACAGAATTGAAGACTTCCACACAGCATCGGTCAGTTACTGTGTGAATGAACTGGGTAGCTCATGTGTATTGACATTTGCTGTGATACAAGTGATATTTTACTGTTTCTGTAGAAATCTCACCTCTGATGGAGACACTGAAAAGAAAGATAATAAAAGAAGTGTTTATAGGCACTATGGGCTGTTTTTTAAATGGACAAGTTCATTCTCATTAGTTTCATAATAATTAGAAAATAGAGACAACACGTAACAACTTTCAGTTTTGGTTGAAAAACAGCTGATCTTTTCCCCTTCTAGTTTCAATTGCAGTTGCAGAGCAAGTAAAGCTCTGCTTGATCATTGTTGTAAGTCAGAAGTAAGCAAGAGGACAAAGTGGAAATGGAAAACACTTCACTTTACTCTGCTTAAAACACAAGTGCACTCACACGTGAACATTTTTTAAATCCTGATACAACTAAAATAGAACATTTTGAAGTAACCTAACTCTCCAGACCTTAAGACATACTTTATTTCCCATGATTTTCAGTTACAATTTTTTTTTTTTTTTTTACAGATGGCATGAGATTGGAGTGTGTGCTACAGATAAATATGAGTACAGATCAGCTGAAGCATCCTGTTATGGCATGAGTGATCAGTGGTGCACCCAAAATTTTGGGAGGGGAATAAATGCACACACAATACAAACCCCTGAAGGATAAAACACAGTTGTCACAGTTTGCTGAGAGCTGCCGGTATTTGGCCTGACACTGTGTGCTTGTGAAAAAATCCAACACACTTAACTCATTCCGTATTTTTCATCCAGCTTTGAAATATTTATCATTGAAAAAAATAAAAAATAAAACACTTCAGTGCAAAATCAGCAATGCTATGGTGCAACTTAAAATGAAGAAATGTACACTAAATGTGGTTATTGTTTCCTGAATAGGCAATGTTACTGACAGGTTATTGGGAACACTGTAGGTGTCTAATTTCATGGACATAAAAAAAACACTCAGGGGCATTTCTGTGCAATAAACTACATTAAAATAAAACTTAGAGGTATCCACTGCTGGCCATGTCAACAAATTCAACTTAAACCAGGTTTTGTGTTGAAGTTTATCTTCTGCATAGGACAAAGAAGATAGGACAAGTAAAAAATGTCAAATGCAAGAAATGTAAGGAAATGAGAGGAAGGATAGGAGTGTGTCTGTGTGAGTGTATTCAAGACAGAAATCACAGCTGAGGGAGCAGTGTGTCTGTATCATCTGGATAATATGACATCTGTATTTTTCTTTGAACACCACTCTCTTCAGTCCATACTCAAATTTTATTCTGATTTTGTAGTCACTGCCTTGATATTCATCTGTTAAGATTAAACTGGAGATAAGCAAAATCATTTTTAGACCAAATAAAAAAAAAAAAAAAAGAAGTACGTTATCTCAGAAAAAAGCATAAATGTTTCTACAGTCAGTAGTGATATTGTGTTGATCTAACACATGAAAAGTGAAACGGATACTGAGAAGTCTGTAGTAATAAAATCATTAATTTTAAGCTTAGTTAAAATCAATTAAAAGGCTGAACTTATACTGAGCCCATCTTTCAGGGGCTGTACCCACAGACGCAGCTATTTAGCAGATCTTCAGTCTTAATATTGGCTAGATACTATTATACTGTTTCTAGTTGAATGTTAGAATGTTGATATATAAACTACAAGGAATAAGTGAAAATTTGATGTATGTTTATGTAATTATTTTGGTTTCCATTTAGTAAAAACCTTTAAAAACCACATTTAAAATATTATGAGACACAGTTTACTGAAAATTTAACATGGTAAATTTAGCATTATGCTAACATTATTAGCATGTCAAGAGATATGCTAACAAGAGACATTGTGAGAGAGAAACATGACACTCAAAGAACCTTTTCAGGCAAAGTCAGCAAACTTTCTTTTTGTTGTCAGATTTTACAAGTGATTATATGTCCTAGTGACCACTAAAATTAAAGTTATATTAGGTAATGCTTCCAAATGAGTGCACAGAGGTATTTCAAGATGGCTGCCAAGTTGAGACTTGCTCCTAGAAGGACTTTCGCGTAGTCTACTTGTGTGATGAATATAACCTGGTTCCCGACATCTGAATTACTCCCCACATTTTTGCAGTTTCATAGATTCAAAGGTAAGTTATGTTTTCTGTCATTTTCTTTCTTTCTTTCTCTCTTTTTTCAGTTAGAATAATAACCAAACTACCAAAACACATTTGTAGCCTTTATTAAGAGTGTGAATATCATCCTGTGCTAAAGCTGGCAGGAAAATGACAATAAGTTTCACTGCAATTAAGTGATATATGTAGAAGTTAACTTTTTCTTTATGTTAGGCAATATTATTTCTCAAAATTTATATCTGACAATATTGAGAGTCTTGTTTGGGTATAGTGATGGATGGTTTCAGACCTTTGAATAGTCAAAACAACCAAGCCGATAGACCTTTTCCACAGCAGACATTAACCCAGCTAGGTGAGCTGGGTTGAGGTCCCTGTTGAGCATGCTCGTTCACTGATATAGTTTACATGGGCACTTGCGGGAACTCAGCCATTGTTAGTGAAATCAAGTTCACCTTTTACAAGTCAAAATACCTGTTATTAAAAAGGCTTGTAAGAGGTTTGTAAGAAGGAGAAAGAACAGGATGTCCAGCCAGAGCTAGAAAAATTGTGACAATGAGCAATGGCCTCAAAAATCAGGCCAACTATGGATGAGAATGGTATTTAAAACTGAAATGTCTACTCAGATGTTATCGGTTCCATCATTATGACAAAAAACTATGCAGAAACAATAAAAAAAAAAAAGGGCAAACCTGAACAATTAAACTTACAACTTGAACCCTGGCAAAATGAAAAGTTGTTGATGCTTTCCTGTATAAACTGTCCAACTGAAACTTCTATCAGGTCAATTCACCTGAGAAATTCTGTATGAGAAAAGCAGGTTAATGCCCACACCATCACTAATTCACAGCCACAACATCTTGTGGGAACAATCTTGTGCTTATCATCACCCTGCCATCAATTATAGAAAGACTTTCTGACAGGATCATATTTTTATCATGCACCAACAGGCGTTCTTGAATATTTTCTCACAAAACCTGAACAGGTTCAGAACCAAACTTTATCTCTAATCTTCTCCCTGTAATGCAAAATTCTGCAGTAATGATAAGTTAATTCCCTTTCCTTTCATCCAGCATATCACAAGAATGACAACAGAAGCTTTTGCAAATGGATTTCAGCAGACAGAAACTGGCAGCGCTGCCGTCCGTCCCCACTGTCTTCCTGTCACTGCGTCTCATCAAATATTAGGCATGTTTTGCTTTGGAGGGGGAAAAAAAGGCAACTCAAGAGACAAATGCATTGATCTTTGATGGGTAAACACATCACAGGAAAAGCACGGTTATTCACCCAGACAAAGTCAAAGTCCTCAGCTGTGAACGTGTTGACAGTTACTGTTTGCAACAAAAATGTTTAATAAATCTCCATCCACTTTTAAATGTGGAGATGAATATGTTTAAACACACACATGAATAAAATAAAGAAAAGACTGGACACGTTCTTAGTTCAACATCACACAGGGTTTATATGACATCTATCAAACCCTCTTTTCCAGTGCCAGGGAACGTTATGACCTCTTGCTGAGGTGCAGCATGTTGAAGTGCTTTTAGTTAATATTTTACATTCATCCTCTACAGGTGTGGAGGATGAAGGATGCAAAAACTCAGATGAACTTCAATATTGATGTGCTTCTCTTAATGGCTATAGAAGCAACATTAAGAGGCAGAAAAAATGGGATTTTGTCTTGCAAGAAAGCAAAAATGTGTCACCTTCTGTTGCACTGAATCATTTATAAAGCAGTGTTTTACATTCCAATATGAAGGATTGCCTCCTGTGTTTACTGTTGCTATACAACAGCTAATTTTGCTTACATATTTCACTTACTGTTCTGATGTTGTTAATTTAACCCCAGATTTGAAATAATTTATTTGGTACCAGGGAAACTAAGTTTAATTTTCTGCCAGTTACTCCCGGTACCCTGTTACAGACTGGTTTCTGCACAGCTCAGCATGGATCGTTATTGTTCTTTTGCTTGAATATTTGCAGGTTAATTTTTGTGTTCATGCAAAAATTCTGCTGGAGTCACTGGAAGACTTTTTTTTTTTTTGAATGCTGGTATCATGTTGTGCAGCCTGTCATTTAATATATAACTGTCAAAGCCAGAGGGCGTTCAAGTAGAAGCAAAGTAAGTTAACACAGTACTGATTGTATTTTGCTTGAGTTTCGAAATATGACTTTTTTCTGATTTCAGATTTCATTATATATATGTGTGTGTGTGTGTGTATGTGTGTGTGTGTATTTTTTTAAAATTTTTATTATTATTATTATTTTTTTAATTTTATGCTAGAAATAAGTGGAAATAAGTCAGTTCATCATGAGTAGAATAAATCAAATCAAAAGTATTTTCATATTAAGGCAGTACAGTAGTGATGGCACAAATATTTAAAAAACATATACATACTTTTGTTATTTAAACCCCTATAAAATGATTCAAAGCTGAGGTAATGTCACTGAATAAATTGCTTATGTCTCACTAAGGAGGGGAAGCTTCCTTTTGAGAAGTCATAAACCAAAACTGCTGGGAACCTCCTGGAATAAACTGCTGTGTGTTTGTTATGTGATCACTGAGAGAAGGGAGTGACTTTGGCCCAAAGCCTCAAATCTCCTGATTATCTATTAGTGACATCATCAGTGTTCCAGTGAGTCAACGAGAAGACTGTGGCAGCTCTGAGTTAACACGGTCCAGGTGCGATGAAGAAGAGCCAATATCTGACATCATGATGGACGTACAGAAACGATGCGAAGACTGAGAGTGTTGGAGTCAGAGTAGATCTTTCAGTCTCTTTCCAAAGGAGGGCAGAAGAGGAGAAGGAAGAGAGAGGTAGCGACTCTGAGGAAGAATCAGAGAGGAAGTGTGGGCTGTTTGCGTGCTAAGTGTGTGTGTGTGTTGCAGAAAGACGGAGAGACACACATGAGAGGAAACAATTCCTGCGATAGTGGACGAGGAATGTGAAAGCTGTTCATGTGAGACAGAGGAGGAAGAACTTGCAGCCGTAAAAGGCATCTGTGTGTCCAAGAGATTTTGGCTCATTTAATCACAAGTTTATATAAATAAATCTCGGTCTGGCAACAGACTTTGAATGATATAACAGTGACTCAACCTTCAGCCAGTTCAGCTCTTAAATTTGCTGTTAAATTCCTCCTCCCTCACACACGAAGTGATGTTTTTTTAAATTTTCATTCGGTTAAGTAAGAGCTAAACACAGAAATGAAAAGCTGAAAGAAAAGAATAACGTTAAAATTCTCAATATGCAACAGCAATAAGCATTTATTGCTTTTTTTACAAAATGGAGACAAATACAAAGCAAAAAATATGACTGCAGTAGGAATTACTGCATTTTCTGGGGACTCATCAAAATGTGCGTCGGTTGCTCGTGCACATTTTGATGAGTCCCCAGAAAATGTAGTAATTTCTACTGTTTAACTAACGTTAGTTTAAAAAAATACAATACCCTGGAATACTGAGCTCAGTAATATGAAATTGTGAGCCTTTTAAAAAAAGGAAACTATATGAGATGAGGTCTTTTCATTAGATTGGCTGACATTAGAAAAATAATACCCTGGCTCAAAACTTACAAGGTAATTTACTGCTACAAATAAACTATAGGAGGCATCATTGTTGCTATAAACCAATTTAGCGCTGGAGTATTTAAGTATTTAAAACCTAATTTGTGCTATAGTAGAGCTGAATAAAAACAAGGTTAATGCATGGAGATGGACTCCTGCATGAGCAATAATCCCTACATTTAGCTTTGAATTAACCGAACGCTTTAATCCCCACACTGCACGTTAAATTAACTTGTCGTTCCTGTCCTCATAGACATCAAAGGGACCTGTAAAAAAAAAAATGAAGGAAAATGAGGAAAAAAAAACACACAGGGGAACTAAACAGGAGAAAAAAAAACTGGGAAGGAATGAATTAATAATGAGCCACTTTTATACCGGATCCAGCGATTATACAAATGGGGGAAACGGCCAAAAAATATTCTGTATGGCATATGGCACTTCAGCTGCCATATGTGCCAGTTTTCACAAAAATTGGCAATGACGTTCATGATGGTCAGTAGTAACTGCCAAAAACACAGCAAGGCCTGAAACAGAGGGAGAGAGAGAGAGAGAGAGAGAGAGACTAAGGCTGTGTTTGCTTCAGTCAACATTTTCTACCTGTGATCGGTTTGTTTGGTCAAGCGTGAACAATACCAATAGGTGTCACGTCACTGAGGTGCTTGAGGATGCCTGGTCCTTTTTAAACTCAGTTTTGAAAGGGATTTTCAAGGTTATTGTTTTTTTTTTAATTCCTCAAAGAAAAGAAAAGAAGCGTCTTTGGAGATACATGCAAAATGCTCCTTTATGCTCCAAACCTATGAGTGGGCAGGACGTGTTTGATTGGCAGCTCAGCCAACAGGGCTGTTTGAAGGGCAGCTTTTTGTTTTTGTTTTTTTTTTTTTGCACTAGAGGAAACAATGACAGCGTTCTTTGCATTTACTTTTGCATGACTCTGATGTTTGAATGACTCCACTGGACAGATTTTTAGAGAAGACATGCCAAGGTGGAAATAGACAGCAAGAACACCAGAGGGTTTTTGGCACCCCCCAGTATTAGTAATGACACTAGTGGCACCTGGTGCTGATTTCAAGCAGAATGAGTGTGGTTCCCTTGCCATATCAGTTTGGTGCAGAATGCCACATGCGGGTGATCCCAGCTTGAAATCATGAATTTGTACACCCCCCAAAGGAAACGACACCGACTAATGTATACATATTTATCATTGCCTGCACTGGCAAAATGAAAAGAGAAAAAGGTACTGCACTATAGCTTGCAGCATCCCCCTGCTGTCGTTTCATTATCAGCAGATTAGCCTTCAGCCTCCACCCCACTAAAGTGGGTTTCTCTGCCCATGCCCCTATGTAGCAAGTGACAAGCTATCAGCCAAACAGAGCACAACTACCCGCTGCTAAATTAAGTGTACGCAAATTGTAGCAAACTTTGTATTTGACCAGTGTTCAGGACTCAGCATAAGTCCTGCAAGTTCCACTGAAAACTACTACCACCAGAAAGAGGACTTTTTAGGGGACCTGCAAAGCTGGTTAGACTGTATATAAATGACAGACATAGCCATCATGATTACACGTTATCAACTAATGATGCTTGGTTAGCAAGCTACAACCATAAACTATATGGGTGCATTACACAGAGAATTATAAGTGTAAAGTAAGATACAGCTAAAATACTAGAATCTCATTCACCTAAACTGGAGTACAGAATTCTTGGACTAGCTGTAAGTACCTGCTCACCAATCCATTTTTAATGGCATTAAAAAATGTTCTGGAAGGCACCAACACTGCAAACAAAGATGAGAGGTCCATCTCAGGGACTCAAATTAGTGGAGGTGAAACCCAGCAGATAGCTAGTAGCCTAGCAGGCTCCAACCTACCACTCAAAGAGGCCATGCCGCTAATAATGAATAATGTCAAGCAATGTCTGCTGTAAATGTGGGCATTTTAACATGTTAGTTTATTGGGATTGACTCACTTTTTGGAGAGAGCCTCAAGTAGTCTTTTGAGGAACTGCAGTTTTTGGCACTTCTAGGTAGCCCTTTTTTTTTTTTGCCCTGGAGGTCACCAGGGTGGCTCTTGTAGCACTTGTAAAGAACACTTATGCTTAGTATTTAGTTTCTCACCAGAGAAATTCTGACAAGTTAATTGTCATTTCAGTTGTTGATAGTGCTACAGCTGCCCAGATCTCTAGGGTGGCAAAGTTTTTCCACTAAGAGGTCAATCTGGTAGCGCAATTTTTCAAACCAAGGTGCAACACAAAATATATTGTAGATAATGTGTAGATAAGAAAGTTGGTTGTGGTTCAAAGTCTGTAGGTAGGGAAAGAAGGATGATCTTTTCAAATAACAGGTTACCTAAACTCCTGTAAATCTTTATGTTTATCTTATATCTTAGCCAATGGTTAGATTTTGAGATCCAAAAGAAATCAAATACACAAATGTAACGAAGTAAGCGCTTCCAAGAAAATGAGATGTAGGTGTGATGGCTCTCTAAGGGCGTTTTCACACTCAGGCTGACTGAACCTGAGGCAATTCGCCCTGAGAATTCAATACATTTGTTTAAGTGTGAAAGCTGCTGTCACACCTGGGTCTGGTCCAGAATAAGAATGGTTTTGGGTCTGTCACAGTTTTCACACTTGGTCCAGATCCTAGAATCCATATCGAGAGTTGCAGATTTTTCTTCAGCTGCTTGAGAGGATTGGTAGTTGTTGCATTATTTATATTCTGAAAACATAAAGATTAGACCCTATCCAGTTGCTTCTTGTCATTACAAAATTATAATGGCTTCCTTACCATACAGATAGTATATCCTCTTTCTAGCGGCCGTTTTATGGAGCAGCTGGCTTTCACAATTGTACTCCATGGAACTGTGACCATTGATTTATCAAGGAGAACTTAAGAACTTGTTTATTTGAATGAAAGCTGCTCAGCAGCAAAGGTTTCTATAGCTTCTTTCATGGAGTGCCCAGATGTTCTCATGCTTCTGCAATTTTGGGCAAATACAGCATTAACATTAGCATGAGCATTACTGTACCCAAAAAGAGCTTAAATGACCAACATTCCTGCTAGCTGAGCTTGGGGACTTCCTTTTTGCTCCATGCACACATGAAAAGGCTAAAAGGAAATAATCATACGGCCCATCTAGACTTTTCAAATGGATAAAACTTTGATTGGGAAAACAATCATTTAGGAGAGATTAAAATACAATTTTCTTCTTCCAGTCATTGTGTGTAAAATTCTTTTTTTGGGGTCAGAGTGCATCACATAATGCAGTTTGGCTGGTACACCAAAATCACAGCACAGCTCTGCATTCATAGGCTTGACTATGGCAGAGGTAGCATAAGATGGACCCCGAGTGATGCTAGGTGATAACAACTAGCTAAATTCATGCTAGGCTGACAGTGGGGTATTGGTGTGCTGTTCTATACTTGCTCTCACTTTAAGTTGCATGATAGAATGCATAATCCTGTCCATCTAATGTTTTGAGAGTTGCACGATGTAACATTATTTTAAACTGTATTATACTCATTACTTTTTTTTTCATTTATTGAAAGAAAACCATACACCTTCTGAGCACAGTTGCGTTGTACCATTCTTTATCTTCATCTCTCATTTCCTGTGTGGAGCCCATGTCACTGCCGTACAAAAGCTCATCCTGGCCTTAAATATTGTTATGGTTGACACTCCAGGTTGGAGTGGTGATAAATAGGACTGATGCCCTACAATCAGACAGCACAACAATTATCTCCCGTTCAGTCATTTTATCCTGTTGGCTATGGTGATTCATAGTAATTTCATCTGGGATGCCTCAGTGTCTTGACAAAAAAGACTAGCCCTTCTTTTCCACTGGGTGACGGCTTCCACAATGACACTGACCAACAGGAGCCCAAAGCACTTTCCACACACCACATGGTGAAGCAGTAAAAGCACTAAAGGACTGACAACCGACTATGTCCTCTTGGTATAACCCACCAGCAGTTCCACAGTTTTTGTTGTTTAAGGTGGTTTGTCCTTGGCACCTACTTCCCAGTAATATTATATTTGACATGAGGGATGTAAAGCTATGACTGACTGTGAGTCATAAACAACAAGTAGCCAGACGGTCAAAATGCACAGCATGAGGCTTCACAATGTTGCTTCAATAACCAATATGGGACATCACAGTAGCTACTACCTATTACATGCAAATATATGTGATCTGATAATCAAAAACCTACTGGTCATAAAGTTCAAAAACACATTAACTTCCTTTTGTAGATTTTCTCTCATGCAAATACAAACTGACATCTGCTTATTTTGTAGTGCTGACCAGAAGGTGTCAAAGATTTGACCATTGCATGGTAATCAATGTCCAAATCCGTATATGATCACATTTATCGAATCGACTCCAATTTGTTCATATAAATGGGGAGTCTTCTTCACACTCTAAAGTTAATTATGGAGTTCCTCAGGGTTCTGTGCTGGGATTCTATTTACTTTATACATGCTTCCCTTAGGCAGTATTATTAGAAAACATAGCATACATTTTCATTGCTATGCAGATGATACCCAGCTGTATTTATCCATGAAGCCAGATGACACACACCAGTTAGTTAAAGTTGGCCCTAAAAATCTTAGAAATATGGCATCTATACTTACTCTGGGTGGCATTACCTTGACCTCCAGTAACACTGTGAGGAATGTTGGAGTCATTTTTGACCAGGATATGTCTTTCAACGTGCAAATTAAACAAATATGTAGGATGCT
>VUQI01061287.1:9714-25112 GCA_015106735.1 Paratilapia polleni
TGGACTTCTCTGAGAAGTCAGAAATTAATCAAGCATAACATTCAAGCACTAAAGCTAATTTTTCTGTTCAGGAATGCAAGTAAATTACTGTAATGAATCTTAAATTCATGGATAACAACAATAATTATATTTTAGCATTAAAGATATATAAAAGAACTTGTGTACAGTGGTGGATTAACCACTACAGAAACATAAAAAATGGTTTTAGTAATTACCAATACTGTTAATTTAGGGTAGCTGTGGCGTAAATTGGGTGGTGGTCTAATAAATGTGTTAAGCACTGTAGGTTCAGTTGTGTTTTTTTCCTTCTTTTTTTAAAAAATTTAAATACACCCACTCTCAGCCAAATTCAAACCAAATTCTCAGAAGTATAGCACAACTTAGTATTCATGTATGGCAGGACTGTCAGATTTGTTTATTATTGCTTCTTTGCTCCAATGTGCTAGTCTTCTGTTTTGAGAACTCTGCTGTCTGTGTCCTATGTGAGAATGTTAGTTGTAATATACATATAGCTGACCTTCAGTAAAAATATTTAAGGGTCCCTCTGAAAAGAAATATAATTATGATGATATTTATCTAGGAATAAATGGTTACTAACAAGTGTTTTATATTGATATTTTATATACCCTGCTAAACAGAATGATATCAAGAACGATGGTAATGCTTTCTGTTTTATCTAGGACATATCATGCAACCCCCTTTAGAATACAGTAGCTCTGACTTCTTGATGTAAGAAGATCTTACCCAGGGTATAATACTTCAAAAAGGACATGGTGACCCCCTTTGTCTTGTTTTATTCCTCAAATAAGTGTGCACACATGGAGACTGCCTTGTAAAGCCTCCAAAACTTCAGTCCTGTTATCTAACTCAACCCTTCAGGCTAAATTACAGTGGTAGACTGAGTGTATAGTATGAGCCTTAAAATTCACATGGATAGAGCAATCAGCACAGGAACAGGAAAAAGGGGTTGATTTTCAATGGTGTAGGAAAATGGCAAATATTATATAAGAATTACATAAATATAAGCCACAAATTGATTGTGATGAACACACACGATAGAGGTCAGGTTTATCTGCATACTCAAATATGGAACCATTAGAACAGCAAGTTGAATTCTCAATGTGAGTTCTTTAATTTCTCATATTGGATGATACTGCATTTCAAGTTGTGGTCAATAAAAAATGATTAATTTTAAAGACTCTGCAGCCTTGCAGTTTTCACTTTCAAATGAGTGCTATTGTCTCATATTACACACTCGGTCTCACACATTATAAGCTATGGGGGTGGAGGAAAAAAAAGAGACAAAATTAGAACAAGGGAGAGGGAGGGGGTTTCCTCTCCTACAGGGAAAATATAAAAAGACCAGAGAAGTGTTGTGGTAATGGATTTGCCATAATACTGTTTAATGTTGTAAAGAGATATGCTTTATTTGGGTCAAACACATGAAGAGAATGGCTTTTAGATGTTGTTACTTACCATTTGGAAGCTTATTACTGTTCTCCGTAAGCCATGCAAACAGGTTGGCAAAGTTGCAATTGCACACCCAGGGATTGCCCTCTAGCCTCACTACCCGCAGGGAGGGCAACTGACTCAGTGCCCCCACCTTTAGGGTAGACAGTGCATTACGCTCCAGTTCAAGTTCTCTCAGAGAGGTGAGGCCCAGGAAAGCATCCTCACTCACCTTGCTCAGATACGGGTTGTTTCCCAGTCGTAGTTTGATCAAACTCCGAGACTCCCCAAAAGTCCCCTTAGGGATTTCAGTCAGATTGTTGCTGCCAAGGTCCAGGAAGACCAGCCTGGAAGAGGTACTGAGGGTCCCTGGTTCTATGTGGGATAGGGAGTTGTTCCGGAGGTCCAGGTAGACCAAGTCACTGTATAGAACCAGGAAGTCTGAGGGGATGCGGTTTATCCAGTTGTCGGCCAGCAGAAGCCTACGCACATCCAAGGGGATCTCATCGGGTAAACTGGTTAGCCCACGGCCACTGCAGTCCACAGTGTGAGGATCTGGGCACAAGCAGGTTGCTGGGCAGTTTTCCCCCCGGGTCCATAAGACAGAGGACAGCAAGATGAGGATAAGCTGAATCCAGCAGACACATGGCAACATGGTCAAGGGGGTGGAATGAGTTAGGGGAGAAAGAGGCTTGGGGTGAGGACAAAGAGGAGAGGGTGGTTGGAGGTCGAAAACAAGAGGATCAGGGTCAGAGGGCAGGAGATCAGGACAAGGGAGGGGAAGGGGTGACTGAAGGGGGTGAAGGGGATCAATCCTCCTGGAGGAACATCCTGTCGTTATGGAGATGGATTTCTGGAAGGGCTCAGGAATTGTGAGATGGCAGAGCAGCGTTGAAAACTGTTTTCCAAGGGATCATGTAGCGAGCTGCCTGGATAAAATAGCAGCCTGCCTGCTTTGAATGAGGAAAGACAGGAAGATAGTAAGCAGTAGGTAGCTTGAGAGCAAGAAAGACTGCGCTTAACAAAGAGGGGAGGGTAGCATAAGAGTGGTAAATAGACACGAGCAAGCAGGGAGTGAAGAGAAGTCGGGGGCACAGACAAGGGAGAGGGGGGTGGAGGAGGAGGCTCTGTCCGCCACACTACCCCACAGTTGATCTGGCGGCAGTGACAGACAAAGACAATAAGGTCTCTGACACAAAAGGATATAGTATGAAGCTCTGACTCAAGCATGACAAGCAAAGAGTAACATCGTTGCATCCCTCCATTAGACCCAGGTCTCTGTACAGAAAAGCCCGTTGGTCTGACGAGAGGAAAAGAAAAGCTCACGGTACATCGCTCAAGTGTGTGTAAGGTTGTCTCCCCTTATTATTCCTTCTCTATATCCCAGTGCCCTGCAACATGCTGTGTTATGCTGTCCAGCCTTGCATCAAAGCTGTGTGAGAGAGATTCCAAATATCCAGGCAGGAGCTTCGTGAATGTAGATTGCAGTGCTGAGCTGCACACAGCCATGCCAATCCAATGTCTGCCTCTGAATCTACCACAGTTTATCACATGCCCTCTCCCCTCTCATTATTTCCAGGGGGGCGTGCCTGAACCACGCTGTCAACATGTGATGTCACTTCCTATAGTGTTAAAAAGTGATGATTGGTTGTATCTTAAAGTCTAAAATATAAAAGATATAGATGATGCTGTTTATTTATTTTAATGGGTATTCATGTGTCCTTAAAGACATATCTAGGGAAAATATTTATCTCTCTATATATCTTTATAATTTTATTCTATTCTTTTTATTTATCAGGGAACATGCATATATATCTATAGATATAAATATATATGGATTATATATTATATGTGCATTACCATATAGTGGTATTTTGTTTCTACAATGCTAGCATGAGCACAGTTTTGATGTAGCATTAAAATGCCATTGCAGATCACCTGTTCTCTTGAAAGAAAATCTTATTAATTATTTAGATTTTCAATTTATGTATATTTATAACTTCAGTATTTGGAGGTGCATGTAGTCACAGCCCATAACGGAGAGAAGAGGATTAATTCTGAGCGTGTATTGAATTCCCCAAATGGGATTTTCTCTAACAGGTAAATGCAATTAGACAACGGTGGTTGCAGGGGGATGGCAAATTAGACCTAGGGAGATGAGGGTAGTGTGAAATGTCTTAGAAAGTGGTGTTGTCATGCATGGTAATTGTGCATTTCCAAGAAGATAACTCATTCACGAAGCAAATTTAACTATAATATGTTTGCACACAGGTTCACAAGCACACGCATGAATAAAATTGACCATACACACACACACGTGCCCATAATAACAGACAGGCAGACAACAACATCTAACTCACTTCATCACAGGTAATCTAATAATAACAGTCTTTGCTCAAGGCGTTCACTGAAGTCGCAAGCATCTGCAGCATCACAGTGTTGACAGGGAAGAGAAAGGCTCTCTCATCAAAAAAGGATATTTTTTTCACAGTTAGCTTGTATGAGCTCTAAAACACTAAAAGCTGAGGCAGCTTAAATTGTTTTCTGTAAACCCATTTCAACTTCATCTCACTGTGACAATTTAGTGGCACCGCTGTTTTGCACATGATTAAATATTTTCTGTTTCATGGACAGTTTGATGCTTTTCTAAGAAACACACCCTTTTAATAGAGTTTCTTACAGTGAAACATACTGATACAGCTGATTTTCCCATGCCCATAGTACTGCTTTCGTATCTGTATAATTATATATGTGATAAGGAAAAATTATGATTCCTGAATTTGGATCTCTAGACCATCATTTCTGATATAAAAGCCTCCAAAATGCCTGTTATAAATAAATCAGTTGTCTTTTTTGGTGAAGGTAGCACAGATGTTAGTGTATTCATACATGTGTCTTCATTTGACGAATATCGTACACTATAAAAATTCTTAAAATATTCATTATCTATACCAAGGCGTTCCCAGGAGGACATACCCAGAACACCTCGCCTAGGAGGTGCCCAGGAGGCATCCTAGTCAGAATCCCGAACCACCTCAACTGGCTCCTTTCAATGTAATGGCTCTACTCTGAGTCCCTCCCAAATGACTGAACTCCTCACCCTATCACTAAGGGAGAGCCCAGCCACCCTTCGGAGGAAACTCATTTCCACTGCTTGGATATGCAGTATCATTCTTTTGGTCACTACCCAGAGCTCGTGGCCATAGGTGAGGGTAGGAACGTAGATCATAAATCAATGGACCAGTACAGCATCCACATCACTGCATACATGGCACCTGTCAGTCTCCTGCTCCACTCTCCCCTCATTCATGAATACTTAAACTCCTCCACTTGGTGCAGCAAGTCAACCCTGACCTGGAGTGGGCACTCAACCATGGTCTCAGACTTGGAGGCACTAATTCTTATTCCTGCTGCTTCATGCTCAGCTACAAACTGCACCAGTGCGAGCTGGAGGCCACCACCTGATGAAGCCAACAGAACCACATCATCTGCAAAAAGCAGAGACGAGATCCTGAGGCCACCAAAGTGGAAACTTTCCACCACTTGTTCATAGAAATTATGAACAAAATTGGTGATAAAGGGCAGCCCAGGCAGAGTCCAACACACTCCAGGAATGAGTCCAACTTATTACCGGCAATATGGACCAAGCTCTCAGTGCAGTTGCACAGGGATCAAATGGCCCATAACAATAGGCCAGATACCCAGTACTCCTGAAGCATCCCCCACAAGCTACCCCAAGGGATGGGGCTGAATGCTTTCTTCAAGTCCACAAAACACATATAGATTGGTTGGGCAAACTCCAATGCAACCTCAAATACCCTCAAGAGGAAAAAAAGACAAAACCTCTTCCTTGACCAGGATGCAAACTGCATTGTTCTTCATGAATCCAAGGGTCAACTAACAGATAGACTCTCCTCTTCAGCATCCTGGTATAGACCTTCTCAGGGAGGCCGAGGAGTGTTATCCTAAAGTGTTACCATTAATCAAAATCTTTTTTTATGATGTTGCACAAAGATAGTCTCAGATATCTGGATTTATACTTGCTTCATCTTAATGGAGTGTAGCTGATTAAGTTGTTATGTAACTTCCCTTGTCATTCCACACCTGCCCACCTGTTGTCACAACAGAACTTCCCAACTTACCTCAGAAGCTTCCCCAGTCATTTACCCATACCCACTTCCCACATGCATTAAAGCTGAAAAAGTACATTAACCTGCATTTTTTCAATAACAAGTCCTCTGGCTGCAAAGGTCTCTGGTTGATTAGTAACTACAAGAAAATAGCCCCACTCTTCACTTGAATTTTGACCTCAATAAACATTTTTGTATTGAATTTATAGTGTCAAGTCTGCTTCAAAACAGCATGATGTTCATTTTGGCCCATTATGGTCCCACTTAGAGTAAAAGAGACAGGGTATACTTTAGGGTGTGGCTACCTCTTTGATTGACAAGTTGCTACCTGTCGTGGAGTATCCTTGCGTTTTCAGTCAGATCCATCCTTCGCTCATTATGTCTGATGTCAAAAAAAATAAAACAGCAAAAAACCCCAAAAAGGTTGAACCCAAGGCTTCAAAACATTAGTCTACAAATTAACTGGTGACATCACAGGGGGTACATCCATACAGTCTATGGTCTTAATGCTTTTTTGTTGCACACTGCTGCCTTGTTACCTATTACACAGTCTCCCTACAGATTCTGCCTTAACAATGTCCTTAACTTAATTATTGCTCTTGAACTTTTTTATACTAGTATTTTATTTTTACATGCTTAAATTTTTTTTCCTGTACATTTCACCCCCAAATACTTGTTTGCAACTGTCTTTTCACCTATGTTCTTTTTAGACTTTGAATATAATGGATCTGTGGTGTGGTTTCCAGTACTTGTGGAGTTGAGAAACGTGTTAAGGTTTAGCTGGCAACAGGCCACCATGACCAAGATTCTTGTAATGATTTGTGGTGTTCCTGTTAGGGGTTGTTGATCCAATGGTAATTAAAAAATAGCTATGCAGTGGATGAGGTCTGAGAGTCACAGCTAAAAATTTGATCTGTGTCCCCCAACATGTAATGTTAATACTAATGTTGTAAACCTTTCTATTTAAAAAAAAAAAAGCTTTTCATAATCAAATTTTCTGATTTTTTTTTCTTTTTTAATTTGTTTTTTAAGTTAGCTTAACTGAGGTATTAGCATATTAAGTTCATGTGGCTCATTTTAGTTGTACTGATGAGGCAATGTTGCATGATTTTTTGAGGAAAGACAGGTTATTTATTAACAAAACTGTTTTAAACCACATGACAATGCAGATCATTGTTAATTTACTCCTGAATGAAATAACAGTGATGGCCATGCATTAAGGACTGTGCTGATATTCCTTTGTTCATGTCCTTTTTTTAGCTAAGTGACTAATGCTTGAACTGATATTAGTCATTCAGTTGTAGTAGGTTTTTTTCTTCATTGTTGTATTTTTGTCTCACAGCTGCAAGAACATAACTGCCTGCTGATTTATTGCTAAGTAGCTCAGAAGAAATGGGCTTTTAGACACTTAAAATGGAGATGGCTTACATTGAAATTCAGCTAGTGCAATGCCACCAGTGAATATAATGGCCACTCTGTTGCTGAGGGCAGTCGTGCAGATGCCCAATCCTCAAACGTGATCCCCAGAGTCTCTTGACAGCCATTTGACAGTGTAAAGAGCCTGGAAAATGTTTGTATGGGGTAGTAGACCTTTTAGTCTACTGGCTATCCTGTCATTCATTCATCTAAAAGCTGCATTCATGACAAGCTTACCTCGTCTCAACCAATATTTAGTCATGCTTGTGTTCAATATCAGTGCCGATTAATTGAAAAATATAAATAGCTTTGTGAAATAAAGGGGTTTTTGGATACTATATATTCTTAACTATGACCTTTTACTCATCCTATTTTTCACTCAAAAATGTAAAAGCAAGATGAAACAATTGGGTTCGATATATATATATATACTGTATATATATCTCAAATGGCATAAAGTCACATAATTATTTTATCATTATTTGCTCACTGATTGGATATAGTTTTTTTCTCCAATTTAAAAGCTTTTCACACTAGACAACCTGTCTAGTGCCTCACACTGATAACAACTGTTATCAGTGTGAGGCATATCCCTGTATATCTATCGATACTGATCATAGATAAATCAATAGATAGATCTTTTAATTAAACCTGGCTTGACTCAGTAGTTTACAGCTGTGCTACAGAGGCTCGAGGACAAAGAAAACTTTGACACGAATGTCATCCAACTGATTTAAGCGAATGTGTATTCATTCATGTTTTACAAATATTGTGTTGCTCTCAAGCCTTTGGGAAAACTTAAAATTCCTTATTTCCCTTCACTTCCTCACTTCCTCTAACCTTGAAAACCTGAGAAAAACAATTTCATATTGAGTGTCCACAAGAGGAATGGACAGAGCAAAGCTTTCTCAACAGCTGCTTGTACAAATTGATTTTCTAGCCCTTGCACCATTGACAAGTAACTTAAGTGTTAAAAGTATTGTACATGTACCAGGGAGGGAAGAACAAGCCAGTGCTTGAGGTTTTTAGTGACCTTGTCAGTGGTGACGCAACATTAATCGAGGTTTACATTGATGATGTGTCCTCAGGATCTCATGTGTCGTAATACAAGTACAGTTATGTTGAACAATTTCTCACTTACACATGAAAACCACTGTAAACAGTTTAAATATTTATTTTTAATGAAAAATGCTAAAATGCAAAAATTCATAGAGAACACACAAAACATCGAGATTTCAAGGAGCAGAAGTGCTGATTTTCAATATTCAAGCTGACATTAGCCAGTGCTCTGGGGTTAGTGTTAGAGCAACCTTGCTTGAAGAGGTTTGGTGGCAAAATGCTCTAGAATGTCTGCAATGCAATTCTGTCTGTATATGCAACTAGAAAAGAGCAATCCAATAAACACACAAATGTCCCCAAAATAATCACATAAGATGTTTTCATATTGATTTTGCAGGAATATACAGCAACACATATTTATATGTTGAAGCTGGCTGGTGCAACTGTCTGTTCTGTTGGTCACTGAGGAGTTCCCATGGAGCAGTTATGATTAAGGGCCTTGTTTAAGGGTGCTTCAGTGTTGGTACTGGAAAAAGGGGCTAGCAATATTACATTTTGCAGTCCTGATTTATCCTGCTGGGGCTGTGATTAAACTGTCCCAGCAGTGATTTTGTGCTTCTGTAACATTTAGGCCACCCTTGCCAGTTGGCTGAAGTTATACAAAAGCAATTAAAACTGCTTTGCATACAGTATTTACATGTAAGATGCCATCTAAGTTATGAGAACTTGTTTACTTCCATCAGAATATAAGATCACTCTGCTAGTGTTCAGATAGTACAGCACTACATGTGCCATTATATTTACACTATGACAAGTATCAGTACAAAAAAGAAAATAACATTCATAATAATCACACTCAGTTTTATAAGGAATGGTGTTCATCACAGTTTAATCTCTGCCCTCTTGCTGCTAAAATTAACCAACTGACCAAATGCAGCTGCTTATGAAGGCAAATTAATCCCATGCCAGATGCAGATTAGATTTAAGGGGGGGGGGGTAGCCCAATGTCAGGGGTTGTAAATGAAAGAAAGACAGCCATGGTTGCAGGATAATACACATGTGAGGATTAGTTTAGGTTAAGGCAGGCTTCAGAAAATTAATCTTTACAGGGCTTCTGGCTTGTGAAAATTGCCACAAATAACATACACACAGTTGAATATACAAAGGTTATCTTAATAAATTTAGCAGTTCTAGTAGCATTGAACAGAACTGGGATTTCTCTCACATTACACATGTCCATAGCAAATACTTTATAAGCATATGTATTAAGGTTAAGAGGCCTTGAGGTTTACTTTAAGCCCTCTTGTTACTCTACCTCCATTATGTGGTTGATTCATTTCTGCCCCTATACCCACCTCTGAGCAAGAATGAAAGAAGTGTAAACAGAGAGTGAAATGCTAACAAAACGAAAAAGAGGGGAGAAAAACAACCCTGCAGGTTATTTTTTTGTGTGTCACAACCATTATAAGTCAACAGTGGTGCTCCCAGCATGCTGAGTAAATGTGGGCCCTCAGTGGGAGGGCCTTCCCCATGGATCACCCAGTGTGAGAGCAGAGAAGCTAAGCACTCTCCTGCTGCAATTAAAGAGCAGCCCATCAATAAATGATGAATGTCAAACACAGCATGATGTTTGACCTGGTAAGAAGACTAGTATCCTATGTAGATCTATGGTCACAGTAGGGCAGGAAACAAGGGGTGGCATGAGCGAAACTGAGAGAGGAGACAAGAGGATGTTAAGAGCACCCTGCTGCAAATGTCACTTTGCCCCATTCACCAACTTCTCAGAATGTGGCAGTGGACATTCAAGATGCAGCGGCAGCTGTCATTTCTTAAGCCATCTACTGACATTTGGGATTCTGGGCAGCTTGCCCTGTGCCGGCGCAGGAAGTTGGGTAGAGGACATGGGGGTTCTCTATCAGCCAAGGGCACAGTGGAAGAGATGGTTCAGGAAAATTACCAGTCATCACATTAGCACCAGAGAATATTTTTGTAACTTAACACACTGTTTTCCACTTTAAGGGAGAACTCTCTGAACTTCTCATGCCACATCTTAGAAAAGTTAAAGGACAAGGCTGTAATGCAATAATATGTCATTTCCTTCTATGATATGGGGATCACTAGGTCACAAACATGTTGAAATGCTCTGTTTAGAAATAATAATAATAATAATAATAATAATAATAATGAATACTGGGATCACTATTGCACAACTAACTGCCCTTCAAAACACTGTGGGAAGGCTTCCTTCTCTTGCCAATTCTACCAGCGGAGGGAGTGAGGTGAGTCAGACTTGGTGTTTCAGAACCTCTCTGCATGTAGTAAAAGCCCACAATACTTGCCACTTACTGTGTAGAGATACTTTTGGCTAAGCCCAGCAATAAAACTGGATTCTGTAGATTTAATTTTAAGATTACACAGATTACACCTATAGATTATTTAATCTATTGTTGTTTTATTTATGTATGTTCTGTATGTGAGTGATTTGTTGGAGCTACATGTCAAGAGATTTGTTTATACAGAATGAAATGATAATCTGTAGTCCTTTGCCACAAAGTTAACGTCTTCTCGGTGCATACATGTCTGTCACTGCTGTTGGTTGAGTTCATGTTTAAGCACATAAATATTATTCGAAAACACAGAACATCAAAATCTACAACAGGACCGGTCTAAAATATAACCACTATCTGTAACTTCCGGGGCACAAAAAGATCAAAAACTGAGTTACACACAACATAGTTATACATAAAACATAGCATTTAGTCTTATAACATGTCAGCTTAGACTGTTGTGGCTATAAAATATTTATTATGAAGTACTGTACACTGAACAAGAATAAAACAAATTTATATTTTATGGTATGCTTGATTGGCAGCACGGTGGTGTGGTGGTTAGCACTGTTGCCTCACAGCAAGAAGGTCCTGAGTTCAAATCCACCATCTGGCCAGGGCCTTTCTGTGTGGAGTTTGCATGTTCTCCCCATGCCTGCGTGGGTTCTCTCCGAGTACTCTGGCTTCCTCCCACAGTCCAAAGACATGCAGTTAGTGGGATTAGGTTAATTGGTAATTCTAAATTGGTCGTAGGTGTGAATGTGAGCGTGAACAGTTGTCTGTCTCTCTGTGTTAGTCTGTAACAGACTGGCGACCTGTCCAGGGTGTACCCTGCCTCTCGCCCTATGGTAGCTGGGATAGGCTCCAGCCCCCACCTGTAAGAAGATGTGTTGTCTGTGTTTTCCGAAAAGTATTTCAAATCTTTACTTGTCTGACCACAGAACAGTTTTCCACTTTGCCTCAGTCCATTTTAAATGGGCTTCGGTCCAGAGAAGATGGTGACATTTCTGGATTATGTTCACATATGGCTGTTTTTAACACAGTCCTGACTGAGGGCCTTAAGATCACAGGCATCCGATACGGATTTTCGGCCTTGTCCCTTGTGCACAGAGATTTCTCCAGATTCTCTAAATCATTTTATGATATTATGTAGTGTAGATGATGAGATATTTTCACAATTTTACATTGAGAAACATCATTCTAAAATTGTTCCACAATTTGTAGATGCAGTTTTTTGCAGACTAATGAACCTATGCCCATCTTTACTTTTGAGCAGCTCTGCCTCTCTAAGATGCTCTTTTTATACCCAGTCATGTTACTGATCTGTTGCCAATTAACCTAATTAGTTGCAAACTGTTCCTCCAGCTGTTTCTTTTTAGTACCACTTACTTTTCCACTCTTTTGTTGCCCCATCCCAACTTTTTTGAAACATGTTGCTGCTATCAAATTCAAAATGATCTAATATTTTTCATGAAATAGTAAAATGCCTCAGTTTAAATATTTGATGTTTTCCTCATTCTACTGTGAATAAAATATGGGTTTATGAGATTGCAAATCATTGCCTTCTGTTTTTATTTACATTTTACACAGCATCCCAACTTTTTTGGAATTGGGGTTGTAATTCTTATTTGGACTAAAACTCTCATATAGGCTGCCATCAGTAAGACTTGTTGCTAGTACACAAACATGCTCTTGATATGGTATTCAGTTATAAAAAAAAAAATAGTCTAATTTTACTGCTAGGAATGCTCTGGACGAATGTTTATACTGTCTTTTTTGTATGTTGTGGCTGCGGTCCATGTGAGAGACATTTCTGCTGCTATTTCACTGATAAACAGTTGGTGGAGGTAATTTGCCAAGAAATGTTGTGTTGGCTAAGGTAGAAGAAGACTGCTAACCAGCAAACAGGCATGCAGACAGTGTAGGTTCTAAATTATTTTTAAAAATTGCTTTAGAAATGGTTTATAAAGATGTGAATGCCTATAATACACTGGGTAAGCCTGAATGATAAAATAACTTTTTTTTTTTTAAATCTACATGGGATACATTCAAATTCCTCATGTCTGTCAAACTTTATTGTTCAGTATTGAATAATTCCTGCAAAGACCCTTCTCTAACCTCTGTTGGTCCTCACTCCACACATTAGGAACCTGCTTTTTCTGTGTGTGCCTTTGGGTCTGTTCACAGGTAAGTAAAATTGAACTGTGTGATTTGAGCTGTCACTGGTCATAGCTGCTGTGTCCGCTGTGACCCTGTCAGCTGTCAATGGTTTCTAAGCATCAGTAGAAACAGGACCTTAAGTGAAGCTTCCAAACTGTAGCACCTGTTCTGTGAACTGAAAGACGGTTGTAAACACCTTTGAGCAACTGCTCTTGGAAATGATGTGCTGACATGTACACACACGCACAAAAGAAAAAAAAAAAAACAGCCAGAGACTGTCAGTCTATCAGTTGTTAGTAAAATGTGAAAAATTAAATCAACACACCCTTTTGAGTTTATATGGATTAACTGCGTAAATTTCTATTTCTAAATAACTTAAACAATTCAAACATTAAATATTTGGTGTGAAATGTCAGATCACAAGAAATGACTGGGCTACATTATAAACTGAAACGTGTTATAATGGTGTTGTAGACAGCTGGCACACATGATGCCTGATTTTTCTTTTTCACTCCAGCAAAAGATCTTCATTAGTCAATCTTAGCCAGCTGGCTCGTTTAGAATTGTGCTAGCACTGCAGAAAATAAAGAGAGTGTGAAGAGAGATGGCTGCATAAACACAGAAGCTGCTTCCTTCGGGCTCAAGGATGAGCTCCGATTAACCATGTCCTCCTAACTGTGTCATCTCTCAGCATGAGGCGAGGCAGGTAAGAAAATGGCAAAACAAGGCAAAGGGAAACAGAGAAAGTAAAACGCAGCAAATAAAATGTAAAGATAAAGAGGTTTAAGAATGAAAAAAAGAGATGAAGTGCTAAATATGGCAGTAGTCTGTGTGAATGCAGAAGCATGAGGAGCATGTCCTGTCAACCCAGGACTCTCCCCTGATTTATCAACCACCAACACACACCTCTCTAGCTGTGCCAGCTGCCAGGACAACTGAGATGGCCGGTTGATCTTGCAGAGGGCTTGTATTACCCTCTCCAATAGAGAAGCTCCATTGCTTGCTGTCAGCTGCGCTATTAAGGGAAGTGTTTATGTGGCATTTAAGGTTTAACTATGCCCCAAGTCAGATGCCTGAATTTGTGTAACTCTGTCCCTATCAGATTTAGCTGCCATGTGTATTGTGTCAGCACATCAGTCTGCCATGTCACTGGCAGTCTAGTAAGTATATCTCATGGATTTAATTGGAAAATATATTGCAGTCACAGTTTTTTTGGTATGCTAAATGTGAATTTATTCATAGATGGTTATGAATCACTGTGTTAAAGGGAAAAATCCAAAATCTATAAATATGCATTTTCATTCAGCTTACACTTTGTCTTTTGGTTGAGAATTTCCAAACTAGTTGTAATGTCAACTAGGTATGCCTTAAACTCAAATTCAAGGTGAGGTCAGACCAACTTTCCACTTTAAGCAAGACTAACATGAAAACAAAAACAGAATTTCATTCATCATTGTGCACAATAACTGACCAAAACACATTTTGAGTAGATGGGGACTTATAAGGTATTCACCAACCTTGCATGTAGAAGTAAGCAGCCAAGCGCACAAAGCAGCCACCACATGCACAAGAGTTTGTACTTGGCAAGCGCCGGAGGGCATCCAGCTCTCGCAGGTAACTCTCAAAGTTACAGCTCTCAAAGTTAATTTCTGTTTGTGTGAATCAGCCTAACCTTGACAGTTTGGGGGTGGACTGGTTCCTTCCTTCCTTTGACAGTTTGGGGGTGTCAGAGTTTGGTCAAAGTTTGGTCTGTATGACCAGTCTTTATCAATACAATCTCTACACAATTTCATAAAATGACATATGCTGCATTAACATATTAACTGTCCCCTTTTGCTGTGTATCACTGGACTGACAAGTACCACTGGATTACTTTGATACAGAAGAAATTTTAAAAAACTGGGAGGTCCTCAGGCACTTACTTTACTTACTTTCGCTGTCAGCGAAAGTCAGGTTGTTTTCAAATTGCAGGCACTGAAATCTTTTAAAATAAATTACAAAAAATGTAAATATTTATTAAAAGCAAATAATTTTTGCTGGACTTCAGATTCATCAGATGGCAACATAAGCAAACTTTAAGAAGAACTTTATCTAAAAAGTTTAAAAGGATAATATATGACTGCAATTTCATTTTAGTTGCAGAGATATTAACAAAGCTACAGCATTAATCTTCATCACACTGAAAATTACATTTGGTACAATGTGATCAAAATCTGTGTTTGGTAACCCTCCGCCCACACACATTTTCTCCAGACTCATCTAATCTTATTTATCGCTAGTGCAATCCCTTTAATTTCGGGACCCAAAGATGAGTGGCCAAGCTACAACGTCACATTATCATCATTCATTCTCTCTTTCTCTACAGGCACTATCACAGAGATGCACACACAATACATTTGCTGCTTACACACAGCAGCCCTCAGGGTGTGATATATACATATATGTACTTTTCAAAAAATTTGCAAATCCTATATAACATCAAATCATTAGATTGTTGTCAGCAAGAAAAACACTGAATATGAGCTGACTTTACATTTAAGAACATCTTTGCTTCAGTTTTGCTTCAAAGCAGAAAATAGTCACATGTTCTTACACCACCACAAAAAATGTAATGCGGGGAGGTGAGTGGACAGGCTTTACAAAGTGTCTAACTTCAACACCACAGACCTGAGTATGCATCCCACCTAGTCACATCCTACAAATGGTTTATATTGGTTTCTTTTTTTTTTTTTTTTTTTTTTTTTTTTTTTTTTTTTTTTTTTTTTTTTTTTTTTCCTTTTTATTTTTTAAAAAAAAATATTTTTTTTTTTTATTATTTTTTTTTTTTTGTTAAATATTTTTTTTTTTTTTCTGGGGC
>VUQI01061292.1:0-12320 GCA_015106735.1 Paratilapia polleni
ATCAACTAAGCCAGTAAAAATGGGAGGTGGTATTTCATCTGAATGTGGTCCAGGTCTCATTGCTGATGGCAGGTTAGAGGAACTGATAGATGATTTAGTTTTGGAACTGTATCCAGAAATATTGACTCAACAGAAGCAGCAGTCATCAAAGTGATTCTGTGGCTCCCTCCATACCATCGGAATACCAAAACCTAAACTCTCTCTCTTTCCCTTAGTCCATGCTCGGAGGTTTTCCACACACGCCCGGCAAACTGAATGAAGTGCTTGTCTTGGTCGCCCAATTTCAGACCAAAATAAGCAAAGTATAAATAAGCCCTTTTCACCAAATCTGGTATGTTTTGTTGCTGTTTGGATGTAGTGAAGCATCCACAGATATAGCAAAAAACATCTGGATCATGTTTACAATTATCACTTGTGAAAAAACGTGACGTGATAGAGCAAAATTTATATTATTTTTGAAAGCAACCCAAAATTAGTAAAGAACAAGTGTTAGATTTCATACAGGAAATATGATGCAGGGCAGAGTAATTGTACATATGCTCAATCACCACAGTGTCAACATAATTTTTCCACATGTAAATGGAAAGAAGAGCAGCTAGTGTTTTTTGTTTGATTGTTCTTTGTTTTAGCTGGAGATACATGCTACTTTGGAAACTGCTTCTTTGAGACAAAGTTTTACCCATTGCTATTCTTCTTTATACTTGATATAGTTGACATATTGATAATCATTTTCAATAAATCTGAAGGGGTAGAAAAATGTATTTAAACACTGAGTTCACCTGAATTGCAAATTGTGAATAACTGTCTTTATAACTGCTTATACTGAAGAAATAATTTCAATATAAAAAGTAGAAAAATACAGTAGTAACCAACTAGTTCTTATTTGTTGCTTATGAGTTAAGTGTAATCTTACAAGGCTGTAAGCAGCTCAAACAAAATTCCTGAATCAGGGACAGGTATTGGAAATGCTGACAGTCAAAGCCTAGAGAAAATATAGTTTATCAGGTGAACTTGTCACTGTTCCTTTCCTCTGTCCACATTCTCCAGCTGGACCACTATCCAGTATCCACATACATCTTACCTGAGGCCTCTGACACCCAGTTCAACTTGGTCAAAAGTATTTTTCTTGGAAAGGTCTTTGGTAAGTCTATAGATGAGTGTGTGTGTTTGTGTGTGTGTATAGCTCCTACTTGTACAGGACTGACTCCTCTGAGGGATGCTGGGTGATGTTCTATGATTTTAATATTGTCCAGATATGCATTTTTGTGCCTCTACTATTAATTACAGTCCCAGTCACCTACTGATTTTAAGTTTCTTCTTATAGTTTAAAGTGAATCTGTCTAAACTCAATGGCGAACAGGGTTAGGGAGTCGACGTTCTTGTCTTCGACAGATCCACTTATTCTAATGTGACAATAGACTAGAGTGATTTACATAGATTGAATAGAGTTGTTACATTGTATCAGTGAAAAAGTACAGTCATAATCTTCTTCATGCGTAATTTATGGTATGGTGATTGTGTCCGCCTGCGCATGAATTTCCCAATGGACAGTGTACGGAGAGGGGTTTTCACCCATCGCAGACATGCTCCCGTGCAGTCCTAAAAAATCTTAACTGCATGGTGCTCGACGTGGATGACGCTGTCTGTCAGTCGAAGGCTGATTGGTTGACGTGGCCTGGAATAGGGAAGGAAGTGACAGCGGAGTTCACCAGGAATGCGAGAACAAAAAGCAGAAACAGCGGCTTCAGTGGACACTCATTGTTTTTAACACTTCGTATGTTATAACTTCACTCTTACCCGCGGCTGGCTGACGGACAAAAAAAACAAAGCAAGAGTAGTCCACATACTTTTGACACTGCCTCTTAAATGTCAGTATGTATCACCTTTATGTTGTGTGTGAGGGCACTCACACCTTTAAAATAAGACTGGTTGATTACTATGAAACTGTTTAACTTCCAGTTTTCAGAAACCAAACATATCTGTATGTGGTTTTGTTTTGAAAAAAAATGATACAATTTTAGAAATTGAAATGGCATTTAGTTTTTAACTACAGCCGCATTTTTATTCAGAAGGCTTATATCCAGTCAGTTATGTGCTGACTTTATAAAAGTTGTGATGCAGAGGAAAGGGGGCCTAGAGGCCAGATGGGTTACTCTTAAAATAAAGCTAGGTTTATTGGATCCTGAAAAATGAACATACTTAAAATATTTTCTGTCAGTGAAAAATTTAAAAGGTAACAAACATACTGTAGGACCCTGAAAAGATTTCAGTTGTGTTGCTTCCAGAGAAGAACAATAAAAGTTGCTGTCTTTCTTTTAGAAACAGGACAGATTGACCCCATCCTCATCGAGCGCTACAACACGCCAGGTTTCGTGGGCTGCCTGTCGAGAGTTCAGTTTAACAGCGTAGCACCGCTGAAAGCTGCCCTGCGCACAAGCCTGGCAGCACCTGTCAGCACCCATGGGATACTGGTTCCTTCCAACTGTGGAGCCTCACCCCTGACCATCTCCCCTATGGCCTCAGCCAGAGACCCCTGGCACATAGAAGCTGGTAAACACACACACATCATACAGTTTTAAGGAATATAAGGGCATGCCACTGTCAAAATGTAAAAGAGCAGAGTTTCTTAGAATTCAAATAGATAACAGATGTTTGCTTTGTCTGCAGCTGGAGCTGTTTTCACCCTCAATGAGGACAAGTCCAGTGGTGATGGTGTGGATCGCAACTCAGCCATAATCGGAGGTATATCTAGTTTTAACTTTCAAAAATATCAGCATTTGGAGCTGCAGCTGGGAACAGTCCTTAAACCACACAAATACACATTGTTTCCATCAACAGTTTTCTTTGGTTGTTTTGCTTTGACACTCAGAAGGAGCACACATAGAAGTAACCATATGCCCCTTTCAGACATGGGGTACATAACATTGCTGGCTTTATCAGTCTGTGAAAGCTCCAGGAGACTGGTTTGAAACTGTGTGTTGAGGTGAGAGGTGACAATCCGTGTTCCTAAAGCCAGCCTTGGCAACAAGGGATCGGGCTCTGCCCCAACCGCCACCCAATCAACAAGGCACCTCCTGTGGGTGGTGGGCCCATGTTGCTCCTTTGGAGTGCACTCGGCCAGGGCCACCATGTGCTCTCCCTCAAGCCCCCTTCCCAGTTACATCTGCATCATGCAGGGAATTCCTCACCACCTAATTATGGGTTGTTGGTTGTTGCAAGCCTGCCAGTTATATATTCGCAGCCATCTCCAAGATCTGCATAATGTTCAGCTGTCACTGCTTTCAGGGGGGCTTTCATTGCAGTTCTGCCCAGCCCGGGAGCCTCCGTCCTCAGGCCTTCCCCAAACCACAGTTTTAGGCCTAGATCATTACATACCATCCATCCACCTTATCAATAAATGTTCTCTAATCATGTTTGAGGTTATTTATGTTTGAGGTGCTAGTGAATTGGAGCTGATTTGTCTGATGTTCAGGAGTGGGACGACACCTCATACACTGTATAAATGCCTTCCTACCTATATCTGATTGTTTTTGTTTCTGTGCCCCACCCTCCTTCCCTCCCTCCCTTTTTTTTGTTTGTCATCCTTTCTCATTGATACCAGGGGGTCTGCTTGGCCCGGGAGCTGCCACCAGTTCTCAGTGAGACATTTCCTAAAATGCAATCGCAGGCCTAGATCATTGCTTACCAGTGTTATCATTCCTGGTGGTGATAGTTATACCATCAATGTCACTAGCTTGGTTTGAATACTACAGATTTATAACAGGTAATAAGTAACAGTGTCGGTTTTTGGACTTGTTCTTCAATTCATGCCATTCTTTAACTGCGGCATCTTTTCTGAGTGCAGTTTGAAGATCAAACATTTTTAATATTCAGACCATTAAACGTGCTTATTGATTTTTCTTTTTTCTTTTTCAGGAATCATTTCCATGGTGATCTTCAGTGTCCTCTGCATCATGGTGTTTGTGATCCGTCATATGTTTCGTCATAAAGGCTCCTACCACACTAATGAGGCCAAGGGAGCCGAGTCAGCAGACTGTGCCGACGCAGCCATCATCGTCAACGACCCGGCCTTCACCGAAACCATTGACGAGAGCAAGAAAGAGTGGTTCATCTGAACCCTCGACAACATGGACACATGACATTAGGATGTATGTAGTTTTCTAGGCATAGAGAGTAGTTGGAAGGTGACCCCATTTGGACCTTCAAGGATGTGCCGGGCAGTTTATTTACAAACTTCACGGACAACAGAAACCATATTATAACATCTTGGGTTTTAAAGCACAGGGCACAGCGGTGCCTGGCAGAGCCGGTGTGGTGATTTGGATTGGTTTATGTTGATTTTATTTACAATGGACAGTGTGACTGAATGACAGCCTTCAGAGGACGGTGCCATAATGTTTCAGGCCTTGGATGAGTGAGTGTGTTCATTAGCTTTTATTTTGTATTTTTATATATATATATCTCACTCTGACTTTGATTTCAGTATGTAATGTATTTATTTATTTATTCATATTCTTATATTTTTTCAAAAGTTTATATTATTTATTCTTAATTTGATTTATTTTCATATCTTATCATTTCTGTCTTTGTGCTTTACTTCTGTCACTTCATCTTAGAAAATTATGGCATGGATTACAATTACAATGATACAATAAGCCTTCATACGTATAGCAAAGCTCATAAATTCCAGTTTGTTTTTTACATTAAATGTGATGCTTCATAATTTGCCTTGTTTTTATATAATTATTTAATTTGTACTGTATATTGGTAAAGTTTAATTTTAGTTCTAAGACTAAAAACTATGGTTGGGGTGTGTGTGTGTGTGTGTGTGTGTGTGTGTGTGTGTGTGTTGGCTTGCTTGTCTGTAAAGGAGATGTAGCCATGACTTTGTTTGCTTCGTTTGGACTAAGAGCTTCTCTTTATTTCTGCGTTTTTAAACTGACAGTGTCTTTTTAACGACTTTTTGAAATTTATAATTGCATCGTTTGCCACCAAATGAGTTCAGGGGTTAGTTCAGCTTTTAAAGGCTGAACGGAGTCCTTTCCTGAAGAGCTTGTTTTAGGTTGTATCTTGTCAAATGTCAGACTATAAAAATACAAAAAAATGTGTCTGAAAATAATAATATATTAACTGGAAAACTTCTCATGCACCTTCAGATCCACAATCAGACAGTATTAAGTTTGTCTCAGTGAGTACGGTACTGAGACAGGTGAGGGATGAGTTAACATAGTACAGGATTACAGGGGCAAACCAGCTACTCTATCTCCCTTAAAAGTGAACTGATACACCTTCCAACAGCCTCCCAAGCTCACAGATGTATTTACTGTAAGCAGCTGAGAACCACAAACCTGACAACCCCACAATCTAGACTGGACGCTCACAGCATCTCCAACAATTATGAGACCAGTCCACAGTGAATCTGAGATCAACTGAAGGCCAAAAGAAGGAAAAAAGCATAGCAGTCTTCGTACCACTTTAGTGAAAGTGAACTGTAAAATAGTTTGTCATTCAGAATACTGCTTTGAATTAAAAAAAAAAAAAAAAAAAAAAAAAAAAAAAAAAAAAAAAAAAAAAAAAAAAAAAATATGAAAACAAAAAAAAAAAAAAAAAAAAAAAAAAACACACAACAACAACAACAACAAAAAAAAAAAACAAGTTGTGCATTTGCTTTGCAGGCTGGATGTTTGAAACTTTTGGTGTCCAACAATCAAAATCATATTCCAGAAGCAGCAAAGGTCAGTCTGCTTGGTGAGAGAAAGCATGTTGGTTAAATTATTTAAGTGTTTCGCAAAAACAAGACTAGACAAGACCTGTTCAGCAGGATCACAGACAGAGCTCGTTTATCAGAAACTAAAACCTCTGATTGCCTCCTACACCAGAAACAGATGGACGATAAAAGTGAGAACATTACTCTTCAAAGAAACATCAGTTTGTCCACTCAAAGCACAAGAACTATGTCTAGTTTAATGGAAACTGGAAATTCACAGGAGCTTCCTGATAGTATGTCTCCATCCAGGCGTGCACCTCATCTGCAGAGTGACAAAATGAAATCCAACCACTGCTCTAAAATAAGTTCCTGCAGGGACGAAGGTGACAGACAATGAGTCAGCACCTCCTGCAGCAGGCCTGTCACCGAGGATGGATTACTGCCCCCAGCAGCCCCCAGCAATACTACAACTACATAACATCATTAACTGGAGATAGATGCACCTCTATAGCAGAATATCAGCTTTTTTATTTTATGGGGCTCATTTTTGTTTTACTACAAGCTTGGACTCTGTTTTGTTGGACTCTTGCTGTAAAAATGACAAACGGTAACACACTTGTGTTTTCCTGTGAATCTGCTGAGGCCAGGGGTGCCGGCATCTTAAAGTGCTTCAATTGTGAAACGTTTTGCTCTCAAACGACATACATTTGGATTCAGAAACGTGCTCCTTTCCAGGTCAAATAAGAAGTCATTCTTACTGGTTTTAGGAGATTATATCACATCACCCAGTCCATTCATTGGCTTCCTTTACACCTAAGAACTGAATTTTACTGATCACCTTTTAAGAAAAAAAAGCTGACCCTCCAACATGAGCTAACCTCTAGCCTTCAATCCTCACACCCTTCGCCCTACATCACTGAACCGGACTTCTGGACCATGTTTGTGCTGCTGGTGCCTTTTAAAGCACTTTTAATGGATTTATGGCTTGCTGTGTGGTAAAGTCTGTTTAAGACGTTTGTGCTGAAGTTTTGGTGAGTTAAATTCTAGTATTTTTGTAATATGCAGATATCTGGGCCTGTGCAATACACCCACAGTTTATGAATGCAGCTCCTTAACCAAGCTAGCTAATATTAACTTATAACTTAGCACTCCATCCTCTGGTCCATATGTGGTCACTTCTGGCTCCAAAAATCATGGCAGCAGCCAAAACGCTGACACTGAGGCTTCAAAATGCAGAGTCCAGAAAGAAATTGGGTGATTTTTAAGGTGGTTACATCCATCTTTCAACACAACAACGAATAATTTCACAGTGCTTAGTTTAGTTCTGTAACTTTTCATAATCCAATTAAAAAAAAAAACAAAAAAAACAAACCCAAATCAAATCACATCTAAAAATAAATCCCAACCTAACAAGTGCACAGCCCGGTCTCAGAAAGAACAGTGCTGATCATGTCTCTACCGAAGCTCTGAAGCTCGACTCAATATCTCACAGCAGTGACGTCTGAAGCACTTCTGGTTTCTGTGAAAACTTCAGTGAGTCTTACATTAACTGTTTGAGTGGTGACTTCTTTCTATATTTGATTTCTGACATGTCACAGCATGTTAAGATAAGGAAGAGAAAAGAAGTCACAAAGCAAAATGTGAAATCTATTAATTAAAAAAAAAAAAAAAAAAAAAAAAAAAAAAAAAAAAAAAAAAAAAAAAAAACACAATATAAGCAACAGAAAGATTACTTATTCTTCTTTTTCTCATTTCCTGTTATATCTCCTGTTCTACTGGTGGAACATATTAAACACACATGAAACACATATGAAACACAGCCACTTTCAAAAATAATGAGTTCAGTGCATGAACAAGTAATCCCTGTGAGCCAAAAGCTGGAAATGAGCAGAATTGGTTTCAAATGCACATAGCCTTCAATGGGCCCCGTTCTGATTACATCTGATTATCCAGATCAGAGTTTTGATAATGTGAGTTTGGATTTTTTAATGGCTTCTGCAAAGCTTGCTTATATGTAGTCCTTAATTCCGAACCTGCACCTGGATCAATTCTAAAACAAACAGGAAGCCAAAGGAGAGAAGCCAGGATTGGGATGGTGTGATTTCATGTGCTGAAACCAGTCAGACACCTCACTAATTCACCATGGGAAGTTTCCTATTAATGGGTTTATTATGGTTCTATTGGCCATGTCAACTTCATGATAAGGAGTTATCTCCTGAATCTCCACAGCATTATTATGACTCACAAACACATTAATGGGAAACACAGCAGCCTAAATTTACTGGACACTGCAAATGTCCTTTTAAACCATTTGCTTCTTAAAAATGCTTTGACTGCAGATACATTTAAATGAGTGAAAGTGTACTAACTGGAGTCTCCAATGATGAGCAGCTTAAAGAGATGATTGTAGTCTTTCCCTGCCATTTGGATGGCCTTGTTTTGAATTTCCAAGTAAAACCAGTTTGATAGGAGGGAGGTGTTCTTCCTTCCCTCCCAGTGCACATGCAGCGTTCGCTTTGTTCCGCCTCCAATCGCTACCACCTCAAGAGTTTGTCAAGAAATCACAGGTATGTCTCCCCTGCAAGAACGAGGACATTTCCAGTTACACTACAGTTTCAGTTCTGATGTTCACATGGTTTTAAAGTGAAACCACAGCAGCCAGCAGAGTATGTGGCACTTCGAGAGCTCCACATTTATGATTCATGCTTGACGCCAAGACCAGCAGCGTGGTTCCACCTTACTTCCAGTTCCACCCAGTGATACTCCTGCAGGGGATTTCCAACAACTCCTTCACAGTTGTGTCAGTGCAACATCAAAACTCCCTCCTTTGGATCCTCAGTCTTCGCATGTAAGGCTCAAGGATAGGTGGATTTGGCATTTTGTGGTTGTTGCGCTGATCATAAATCCAGTTATTGCCCTGAACTGCTCATATTTCCATTCCTTTTTTTGTTCTTTAAAGAAACTGAGATGTTCCTCTTTTTTTTTTTTTTACTGCAGCAGTTACATTTGCAGAGGTTTCTCTGACTCAATCCCTTCAGTTCCTCTGGTGGTTGGGTGAAAAGTCACCCCTTCCCTGTTTCATTGCACGAGGAGCGTTCACCAAAGGGAGCTAAACAAAGACAGGGAGAAAAGGTAATTAGAGGTTAAACCAAATCACATCAATCAGACTTCACTGCTGTGATTATCAGTTAATTTTTTTGATTGCTGTGTGCAGGCTGTGTCCTGCCTTACCTCCCTCCCTGTTTCTCAAACAGCAGCTGAGTCACTAAATATAACTTCCTCATCCTGCTTTATCCACTCCCATCCTATAACGTATCTGTGATAGGAATAACAGCAGCTCATTGGCAGCCACTGTCTAGCTTTTATTGTTATTTACTCACTGCCACTTATCTAAATTCTTCAGGTAAAGCAGTGGAGTTGGGGTGGTACAGTTTTCCATGAAAACAGGAAAGGCTGGGACCTTGCTAATGCGAGCTAATCCGGCCCCAGGACGCTGTCCTGTTCGTGCGAGTAGAGCGACGCGAATCTCCACTTCAACAAATGGAAATTTAAAGATTCGCAACGTGGCGGCAAAAATAATGACTCAAACAATAAAACTCCACACTCTGGAAAGTCTAGAATTAGTCATCTTTCATTCGGCTTATATCAAATCCCCAACTTTATATTAGTTTCAATAAAAAAAAAAAAATCTCAATTTAAAGTAAGGGGTTGGCCCCTTTGAGAAGACTTCGACAGCCGCTTAAAGCACAGCAATTTATTGAGTAAAAGTTTAAGTTAAATGTAGCCTTGTTTATCTATAGATGCCGAACTGAAGTATAACAACATTTAAGCAAAATGTCCTACATCTGTGTAATGTGGGTTAAAATAATTAACTGTAGATTAACTGACCTTTTCCCTTACATTTTGGATGCAGTTTGGCAGATAATTCCCTTAAACGTTAGAAGAGAGTCTATGGAGGGCTACAGGTCGCTGATTCAGCTTATAATAAATGTTTAATAGCTTTCACTGCCTAGTCTAGTGGGTTTTTTGACCCGTTAGGTCGAAAATACGCTCTAAAGTCTCCTCTTGTCCGACCATTGTAGGTTTAGAGGAACGACACACCAAACTCCCTGAGAAATATATCCAATTTCCGTTAACTCAAATGTAACAATGCCAGTCCCGGACTTGGAGTCATTTCTGTTGACATTTAAAAAATGCATTAGGGACGTGCTTCAATACGGCACCAAGAAAATAACAATGCTGACTTTACTGGACGGTTAAATTGTAGTCAGGTCCGAAGGTCGGTCGTTTTTACGACCAAACCAACGGTCTGTAAGTGGTAACGCACAAGCGGTACGAAACTGATAAATAAAAAAAAATTAACGTTATATTAATTAATACTGAATTAATATTAACGTTAATTCAACCAGAATAAAGAAAAAGAAGCAGCAATGACAGCTCACAACATCGTTAATTTGTGTTTGGTAGGGTGGAAACCGCCGCAGACTAGCAGAAAACGTTCAAACTTCCAGATTTGTTTATCCAGCCTGAAGTGACGGTGTCCAGGCCTGAAGCTGGCCTGCCAAGACGTCAGGAAACTTCTCATTGCTCGGAGAAACTTTCAACCAGCCACCGTTTATTAAAACATACACTTACTTCGGTCATGACGTGGTGCACCGGCGGAGAGTCATGCTTACAGGCCCGTGGCAGACGCTGCTTTGTCCCCGTAGAGTCCGCTGGATCTCCGCTCCAGCGATCGGACCGTCTCCCCGCCGACCACACCTGACTGACTGCAGCTGATGACCCAGTCTCATCATCTGATGCCGCGTTCATAGTCATGTGGGAAAAACCTGCATCCTGCAACCGCCGAGTGCACACCGAGACCTACTACTACATCCGTTCTTTCTTTCTTTTTTTTAATATATAATAATATATTTATGTTACCTATTTACTGAAACATAAGAAAGTACAACACATGGGGACAAAACATTGCAACATACTGGTATAAACCAGGGGTGTCCAACATACGACCAGGGGACCAGATCCGGCTCGCCAAAGGGTCCAATCTGGCCCACTGGAGGGCTTTACAAAATGTGACAAATGACAAGAAGGTCTTCACTTTTGGATGTTTCTGGGTATTTTGTCTTTAAGAATGGATCACATCATGAGAGTCTGAAGTGTTAATCATCATCAGTTTTACAGCCTTCTTACTGACAAATAACAGAAAAATCCCTGTTTTTTCACTATACAAGAACTGTTAAATATCAAAGAACTGCCCCTTTGAGACCACAGTAAAAAAAAATCAAATAAAAAAAAAACACATTGTTGACTTCACACAGATTTATTTCTTAAAGTCAAAGCCTGAGTAGCAGTGCTGACAGGTTTCTTTTTGAAAGGGTACAAATTAACAAAAGTACATGAATAACAAATGCAGAGACAAATGTATAAAGAAAGTTGAAAAACTCCAAGGAGATGCAAAACAGCCACTAAGACACTTTAAAATGACCCCAAAGAGAAACAAAGCAACAATAAAACACTAAAGAAAATGACTAAAAGGAGCCACAACAGTCTTGAAAGAGGCACAAATCCATCCAAAAGAGAGGCAAAATAAAAACAGAGATAGGGTGCATAAAAAGTGCATAAAACAACTACAAAAACACAGAAAAATGGGAACAAAAACAAACTAACAAAAGACATAAATCACCCACAAAAACCAAGAAACACAAACAACCAAAAAGAGAAGAAGAAGAAAAAAAAGACTGATAGGAGAGAGAAATCCAGTGACCAATTGAACACTGGTTCATCCACAGCGTTTGTAATGTTTTCACCTTACAATATAAAGTCCACTGAGATGACATGCTCACAACTTTTAATTCGTTTTCTATTTTTAAAATTGCTGATAAAACTGTTTACTGTAAATGTGGTCAGTAAAGACTGAATACCAAATGAAGTGCAATCAAAACTGAAGTCCTCAAAATTCATTTCACAGTTTGACCTTAAACCAAAATATCTGCGATATGGAGTTCAAAATGTGACCTGGAGTTATACATCTGGGATCTGTGTGAAGTGAAAGCACTGATAAACACACACCAAACGCTGGTGTGTCTCCACCCAGTTTCAGTATTGCAAAAGCAGCCTGCCGTTCTGTCCGGTCACACTGAGTAAGATTTCCGTTCACAGCTCACTTTCACCCTACAAAAAAACTCCTTTATTAGAAATTCGACTGAAATTTCAAGTGTTGCTTAAGAAATGCAGCCAAAGGAAAAATGTCACAACAGGAGGGTGACTGATATGTGACTCTGTGTGATTTAAACATATATGCAAATCATTTAGAACTGTATCACTGTTATTTTGAACTTCAACACTCCAGACTTTTATTTTGTAGTATTTGTCTTTTTTTTTTTTTTTACCTTGGAACTTCAATATGGAGCCAGAATTAGTCATATTTTGTGTGTTAATTTCATTTACTCTATTTTTCTAATGTCTTTTAAAGTATTTATTTTTATTTCAGTTAATCAAAATGTTTTTTCACACCTACTTTTAGTTTTTGTAGTTTTCTAGTAGAATATCTTTCTACAAGTCCAGCTGAACTTATGTTTTGGAGAGAAAGGCTGGTCTGTTGTGTTGGCTCTCA